>PVJA010011088.1:6239-29043 GCA_004027025.1 Myocastor coypus | reverse complement strand
TTTGCATATACTAATAGGTCATTTGTGAATGAACAGCTTTCTTGAAAACGTTTAGGCTTCTAATTTTTCTTGCCTTATTATGGCTAGGATCTCTAGCACAATACTTAATAGAAGTGATGGTGGGGACATTTATCTTGTTTTGAATTCTGCTATGGATTTTTATAAATTTTCTTAATCAGCTTACAGAAGTAACTGCATAAATTCTTTCTTTCTTTCTTAATTTCTCTCTCTCTCTCTCTTTCTTTCTAGTCTATTTCTGGTTATTATAAAACTCATCGAAGACTTTAAAAAGCCTATCAAGATGATTGTGTGCACATTCTCCCAGTGATTATATTGATTTTGAAATGTTAAAACACTTGAACATTTTTGGAAGACTGCACTTGATCACAATTTATAATAATTTCTCTATATTACTACCTTTAATCAGATTTTTTGTTTGTTTGTTTGTTTGGTTTTGTTTGTATTTTAGGGAAGGTTCTACAGGGTGCTCAGGGTCTCACTACTAGATCAGACTTGTAGTGATCCACCTGTTTACAGCCTCCCAAGAGCTGGGATTACACTCTTGCACCACCACACCTAGTCTCAAATGCTGTCTCAGCCAGCCCCAGGGTTGGGACCAGCACTGCAGGCCTAGGAATCAAACTCCTGGCCCCTGCACCTGCTTGCAGGTGCTTTAATCTGCTGAGCTATTTGGCCAGCCCTAATGAGATGATTTTTAAAAGAATTTTTTTTTATATGTCTTTTGTGTGTGTGTGTGTGTGTGTGTGTGTGTGTGTGTGTGTGTGTGTGTGTGTATTTTAGTAAGGATCTACACTGGTTCTCAACCTTTCTAATGACGTGACCCTGCAATACAGTTCCTCATGTTGAGGTAACCCCAAACCCAAAAAAAGGATTTTGGAGGCTACTTCAAAACTGTAATTCCAAATAAATAACATTTTTCGATGGCTTTAGGTGATCCCTGTGTTTTGGTCGTTCAACCCCTGCCGGGGTCGCGACCCACAAGTTGAGAACCGCTGGACAGGGTCTCACTACCTAGATTGGGCTCATAGTGATCTACTTATGTTCAGCCTCCCAAGAGCTGGAATTACAGGTGAGGGCAACCAGGTCCAGCCTCAGTCACCTTCTCAGCATGCCTCTGGGGCAGGGCTGGCACAGCACACTGGAGACCAAACCCTGACCACTGCGTCTGCCTAAGCAGGCTATATGTAATGTTCTTCAGAAGGATCATTTTGTAATTTCTTTTTTCTCGTAGTGTCCTTTTGGCTTTGGTATCACCTTCCTTTGGTGTTTTAAAGTCTCTAGTGAAATCACAAAAGCTTCATTTTTTTTGTCTGGTTGGTTTGTGTTTTTTGAAATAGGGTCTTGCTATGTAGTACAAGCTGGGCTTGAATTCACTATGTAGCTCAATTGACCTCAACCTTACTGTGATCCTCCTGCCCCAGTCTCCCAATTTCTGAGATTACATGTATTTGCCACCTTGCCTAGGCTACTTTTGGCCAACAGCGAATTTTTCATGAAAGGTGAAGCTAGCTATATTTTTTATAATACTATAATGAAAAGAGGAGGCCTGATACTTATAATTTTTACAAAACAAGAATAAAGATTGGGGAATTTTGTTTGAATAAGTAAAAGAACTGCCGGGCGTGGTGGCTCACGCCTGTAATCCCAGTACTCGGGAGGCTGAGGCAGGAGGATTGGTGCGAGTTCGAGACCAGCCTGGGCTACAAAAGTGAGCTCAGGACCAGCCTCAACTGCATAGCGAGACTCTGTCTCAAAAAGGCAAAAAAAAAAAAAAAGTAAAAGAACTATTCTTTCTTTTAACCAATCAGATAAGACACTACATCAACTTATAAAGCTACATTTAAATACTTGATGTCTATATCTTATATCCTTAAAGGCACATCTTTGCCTTTAAAGAATCCTAATTTCTGATACACAGCATATTAAGATTTATACAAAACATACTATGAAATCGAGGTAAGACACTGACATACAGGGCTGCTATCTTAGACTTGATTTAGCATAGTAATTAAGGCTGAGTTTGGAATCACTGCCAGCAGAGTACACAATTACTTTTTTTTTTTTAAATGTATTTAGTACATACTATATAGATCAGATTTGTAGTGATCCTCCTATTTGCAGCTTCTCAAACCTGGGATTACAGCCCGTGCCACTACAGCTAGTCTCAATCACAGCGTACTCCAAGGGTGGGACCAGTACAGCTGGGATCGAACCTCAGTCTCTGTGCCTGCCTAAGCAGGTGCTTTAATCCACTGAGCTCTCTGGCTGGCCTGAGCATATAATCTTGTGAGGTGATTTTCTGTGCCTTAGGTACTCATTTGTAACATAGAAGAAATCATGATAATGACCTGGCTTAATTGTTAGGAGGATGAAAGTGATATAAATAAAGTATTCTGGAGTATAGAATGAGTGCTCAATAAATGTTAGCTTTGTGAGGACAAGTGAAAGGGCTCATTTCAAATATATTCAAAGAATATATTCAATATACTCTACTTTTAGTTTTCATATTAAAACTCCTCCTTCATATTGCCCCCCATCGATATCCTTCTCTTCAGCCTGTCAGACTGTGTTTTTTAAACCTATTTCGCTCATTTTCACTTTTACTATTGCTTATTAACTAGCATATATTCCATACCTTATTCTTGAAACAATGTGAAGGTCTGCTTCTAAAATTTGTTTTTAAAAGCTTACTTCTCTTCTCAAGCCCCTATTTAGGTGGACTGAAGCTGCAATTGGGAAAATGAAGAAAAGAAAAGTGATACTGGTAGCAGTGTTAGGATTCTCCCCATTTTCTCTTTTGTTGGACTTCATCATAGAGTACAGCCTGTATCTGTTCAACTAAAGTATAAAACAACTGGCTCTTCATAGATGTTTATCACTCTTAGTTATGCAATGAAATGTGGAAAAGATTAACATGAACTCAATACATGAAGCTGGGGCAAAAAAGGAATTTCAAAAAAATTCTAAATACAAATCCCAAACTTTTTTTTTTTTTTTTTTTTTTTGAGGTTGTAATACTTCCCGTCATCCCAAGAGATTGGAGAGATTAGTTTAAAGTCTTGATATCTAAGCCTAGAGGTTTTCTTCAATCTGCATACAAGGCTGTTAAACACTGTCTGCAAGTGCAGTGTAAGAGCTGGACAGCATTTATTTCTTTATTAAATTGAATTGTCATTTTGTAAAATACTAATTTCATAAGACATTTGGATAATATCAAGGTCACGCATGCACTCAAGATGCCCATGTAAAGGAAGGAGTTATAATGGAATGGAGAAGCTTTAATTAAGGGTTGGGTCCTTGCATTTTGAGTGCCAGCTTTAGATAATCACTCTTTCTGTGGACTCCTCATCTTTTTTTAACCGTTCAAGAATCTGAAGTGTCCTGTGGTTTATTGATCTTTGTAACCACATACTCTGCCACTACTGTTCATCACTGTGTTTCTCCTGACTCCTGCCTCAAGGAGAGTCAAAGGTGGAGAATGGGACACAGTGGTCTCCAATTGGATGACTCATTTTAAATATGAACAGAAAGGAGCGGGGGACTCTCCTAAGTCACTACTAGAAACTATTTTTTTTTTTTTTTTTTTTGCAAATGGATCTTTAAAACACAGTTCAGGTAAGGTTGACACTCAGAGCATACTGAGGTATGTCAGCAGATCAGTCTTTCCTAAGACAATAAAGAAAAAGTTGCAGGTCTTACTTCTTTGTAAGAGCTGATCTTACTCCGATTTGATTTTGTTCAGCCACAATCAATCTCATTCAGCCTGAATGCTGTCACTTACATTTCAACATATTTTTATCCTTTTAAAAAATGGAGAGCCAGCCAGATAGCTCAGCAGACTAAAGTGCCTGCATAGGCAAAGTGCAGCGACCCAGGTTCAATCCCTGGAATGTTATGCCACACACAAGGTGTTCTGTGACTGTGATTGAGACTGGGCATGGTAGTGAGAGCCTGTAATCTCAGCACTTGGGAAGCTGAAACCAAGAGGATCACTATGAGTCTGAGCCCCAGGTGAGACCCTGTAGACCCTGTAGTAAATACATAAAAAATAAAAACTGGAATATTGTTGTCATTTCTTTCTTCCATGCAAAAATTCTCTCTACACGTATCTTTTATAAAGCATTTTCCCCTTGAAGTTAATAATCTGCCAGGTATCCTATCCTCTGCCTCTAAAACCAGTTGTGGAATTTATCCCCATTACAATTCCACCCTTTCTATCATGTTATTGGTTTTTATATAGTGGATTTTTTTGGTGTGTTTTAAAGACACACACACTCGTGTCCATATGTATACCCCATATGTATATAATACCACCTAGAAGTACAATAGATTCAACCTAGGGATGCTATTCCGCTGAGCTATAGTTCTACTCTTTCTCCTCCTCCTCCTCCTCCTCTTCCTCCTCCTTCCTTTTTCCTACTTCCTCTTCCTCTTCTTTTTTCCTTCTTCACACAGATTGCCTGGATTGGATTTCAAACTGTTGTCATTTAGTGACTTGTGTCACCTTGAGCAACTTCCTTTCACTAATATGTATTTCAATTTTGTTGCTAACATATGGGAGATAATTATGATCCCAGCTCATTGTGTTACAGTAAGAAATATATGAACTATTGAAAAACATAGGGTAGTTGGCATTTCTTAGCAATTATTATTATTTCATTACATCCCTTAGATTATAAAGGAAGAATGGTTGTAGGCCTCTTATCTTCTATAGGACCAAAGTGATGCTTGTAAAATATAAGCCAGATTAGGCCTTTCCTTTGGTGAAAACCTTTGAGAGGCTTCCTGTCTCAAAGTCAATACTAGATCCTATTTGATTTAAACTCCTTCCACTCCTGTCTGCTCTCACTTCCTCTTGCTTCTCTGTTCCCTTATGCTACTCAGGCCTCCACTGCACTTCTGCTTGTCTCTGGAATGTGCCAACCATGTCTTCATTTTAAGACTTTATAATTGCTGCTCCCTGTAGCTGAAATACTTTTTCCCTTAAGTCACAAACTTCTGGGCTGTGGAGATAGCTCAAGTAGAATAAGCACTTGCCTGACAAACATAAGGTCTTGAGTTTAATCCCCAGTACCACAAAACAAAAAACACCCTTCCTTTCACTGATCATGTGTTATAAAAGCGCAAACCTTTCTTCCACTGACCACGTGTTATAAAAGCGCAATCTCCCTGAACTGTCTACTCTTTTACGTTGATTTGTCTCAATACAAGTATCTCCCTCTTTTCTAGATACTGCTAAAGAACTAGAAAAGTAACCATTTTCTACTACAATTATAATGACTATAGCTATGTATAACATCTGCAGTATTTGAAGTAATTTTCTCAGTTTGTGATTATAAATGTTTTCTGACAAAAATGAAATTATATCTGTGACATCTTTTATCATTATTTTAGGGTACATAATATTTGAATTATATTGCAAGGATTAGGGCTGATTTGGGAGAAATCATCTTTACAATATTGAATAATATGGTTCATGAAAAGTTTCCCTACCATTTTCAGACTTTTTAGATTTCAGTAAGTTTCTCATTTACTTGAGAAAGCTTATATAGTTCTTGGTTTTTTTTTTTTTTTTTTTTTGTATTTAGTACAAGGTCTATAGGATTTCACTGTGTAGATTGGACTCATAGTGATCCTTCTGTTTTGAGCCTCCCAAGTGCTGGGATTATAAGCATGTGCCACCATGCCCAGTCTCAATCCTGTCTCCCTGAATCCCAGGGGCAGGACTGGCACGGCACATAGGGGACTGAACCCCAGCTGTTGCACTCTGCCTAAGCAGGTGTTTTAGTCTGCCCAGCTATCTGACCAGCCCATATAGTCCTCTTACTGACTTATTTTTTATATTTTATAATTTTTATTGCTGTAAATGGAATTTAAAACATTACACAAAATGGGGGGTTATTTTTGGTGGTAGTATCTCCCAGGAAATTAACATACTATGCTAACCGTATGTATTAGAAAAGAAGAGACAAGTCAATAGTATAAGCTTCACCTTAAGAACTTAGAGAACAAACTAAAAAGTAAATAAAGGCAAGCGGAACAAAAAGTGTAATAAAGATAAGAACAGATCTCTATGAAATTGAAGACAGAAAAATAGCAAAGAAGAAAATGAGAAACTGGCTTTTTGAAAACTTCAATAAGATGAACAAATCTCTAGCAATTGCCAAAATCAGGAATAAAATAGGAAATATCATCTAATGCCTGAAAAAGCAAAAGAACAATGAAAGAAGGCTGCAGAGAAGTCATAGATATATGATGTTGGACAACTTAAATAAAATGGACCAATTCCTAAAAATAAATAAAAACCAAAAAAGAAAGTATCACAACTTATCCAATATGAATAGTGTTATATGTTTTTGGGGCGGGGATACTAGGAATCAAGCTCAGAACCTTACACTTGTCAGGCAGGCACTTGTGCCACTGAGCTAAATCCCTGACCCTGCTCTATATGTATTAAAGAAAAGGAAGAAATCCCCAAGCCCACAATGTTATACTAGAGAATTATACCACATGTTTAAGAAAAGTGCAAATCACTTACCAGTACTGCAGAAGAAAAACAGAAAAGGGGAACATGCCATGCCTCGTTTTAGGAAGTTAGTATTATGATGATATGAAACAGTGAGATAGAGACAGAGACTGAGACACAGACTGAGACAGAGACAGGGACAGAGAGAATCCTACAGGTCGATATCTCTTCTTAACACAGAGACTGTGAATAATAAAGACCAGAAAATATAATTTAACACATAAAATGCTATATATCATAATCATAACTAAGTTAGATTTATTAGAGGGATGTAATGCATATCTAATATTAGAAAATCAGTGAGTATATACCACAATATTAATAGGCTAAATCATATGATCAAATCATGTGATCAAATCAGCTGATGCAAAGGAAGCAGTGATGTTATTTACTAAATATTGATACTAACATGCTAAGAATAATAACTTTTATACAAACAATGTATGCAGTTTTATTTATAAATAACTCAAAATGAAATAACCTAAATGTTCTTCAGTGGGTAAACAAATAAACAAACTGTGCTACTACCCAAGCAATAAAACAGAAATATCTACTGATATACACAAAAACCTAGATGAATCTCCAGAAAATTATGTAAAGTAGAAACCAACTATCCAATCAAGCAAATCAAAACCAAAAACCTCACCTGAGAAGATCATATACTGTATGGCATATAATATTACTGATGTAAATATTTATAGAAACAGAAAAGAAATTAGTGGTCTCAGTAGTAAGAAAAGTTGAGACAGAAAATAGTTAAGTATAGCTGTGTAAGGCTTGTGAACATTTTACATTTGGACCATGTCAATGTCAATACAATGCTTATGATGATATGTAATACAGTTGTGCAAGATATAACTTTGGGAAGGAAAAAAATGCATAGATGACCACCGAGATTCCATCTTACCCAGAAAGAATGGCTATCATGAAGAAGTCAACCAACAATAAATACTGGGGGGTGGAGCAAGAATATAGGGGGAGAAAAATCCTTCTTTATTGTTTGTGGGAATGTAGACAGACACAACTACTATGGAAATCAGTATGGGGATTCCTCAAAAAAACTAAGATTAAAGGTGACATTCAACCCAGCTATTTGCTGCCTGGGTATTTTTGCCAAAGAAATGAAACATCATACCACAGCAATATATGCGTATCCATCCATGTTTATAGCAGCACATTTGTTATAGCTAAATCCTGGAAATAACCAAATGCCCATCTACCAAGGAATGGTTAAAAAAGATGTGTTTTTTTTTTTTTTTTTTTTTTTTTTTTGTCTTTTTGAGACAGGGTCTCGCTATGCAGTTCAGACTGGCCTTGAGCTCACTTTTGTAGCCCAGGGTGGTCTCGAACTCACACCAATCCTCCTGCCTCAGCCTCCCGAGTGCTGGGATTACAGGCGTGTGCCACCACACCCGGCTCTGATGTGGTATTTTTATATAATAGTGTATTATTCATCCATAAAGATAAACTAGAGGCTTTTATAGATAAAAGTTTCATCTTTTATAGATGAAACTAAGACCATATTAGTAAAAAAAAAAACAGGCTTGCATGTATAAACACTATATTACCTGCCTAGTTTAAGAAACTGAGAGAATGAACACAATCTTTCAAAAATATACAATAGATAATGCAGGAGGAAAAGAAAATGTTCAAAAGGAAAGCACAAGTAGGATGGGGGAAGTGAAAAAGGAAGGGAGAGAAATAAAATACATAGTTTTTTCCAAGATTTAGCTGTGACTAATGGTGCCGCTGTATATATGGGCGAATTATACACATCTATGGTGTGATGTTTTCAGTTTGTTTTTCGTTCATGAACTCTCTGCCTATGCCTATGCCTTCAAGATTTCTTGTCAGAAAGTCACTAACTCAATCCCTACAGAAAAAGCCAGTATTCTGTATTTAGGCCCACTTGCTACATAACTCATTTCCCCACTTGATCCCAATTTAATCAATTTTACTTGAGAACGTACACTTGTAATCTTATTGGTTGATCTAATTTTGATTCATGTTATGCCCACCTAGCGAATTCTTATGTTTTCCACCTCAGACCCACTTCACCTCATGATATTGCCCTATAAAAATCCCTTAAAAAGACAGGATCTTTGACAACCTACGTAGACCCTCTTCTGTCCCTCTCTTAGAGGCTTTCTTTCCTTCAATAAATATACGCTGTTCTTAAAAAAAAAAAAAAAAAATTCTACTTACTTTCTCTTCCAGGAGACTTAGTGTTTTTGTTTTAATAGCTGTATTTTTGATCCATTTTGACTTTAGTTTAGTGCATGGTGATAGACATGGGTCTAATTTTAGTCATTGGCATGTGGAAAGCCAGTTTTCCCAGCATCATTTATTAAAAAGGCTATCTTTCTTCTAGTGAACATTTGGTCCCTTTGTCAAAGATAAGGAAGTTAAGTGTGTGTAGTTGTGTCTGGATGTTTTAATTTGTTCTATTGATCTTCAGATTTTTTTGTTTTTAATCACAGTAGCTTTATAGTATAATTTAAAGTCAAGGATTATGATGCCTCCTGCCATGCCTGTACTGCCAGAATTGCTTTTGTCATTGTAGGTCTTTTCCAGTCTGTGATGAATTTTAGGAATATTTTCTCTAGATCTGTGAGTTATATTAATGGTATTTTGGTTGATATTGCATTAAATCTGTATATCAATTTCAGGATTATGGCCATGTTCCTTTGTGAAATTGATTCCTAAGTATTTCAATTTTCTCCTTTTTTTTTTTTTTTTGGATGTTACTGTGAAGTGTATTGTTTTTGTAATTTCTTTCTTGGTGAATCTGTTGCTTTATACAGGAATGCCTTTTTTTTTTTTTAATGCTAACACTGTATCCAGTTATGATACTGAATTTGGTTATTAAATCTAGAAGTCTTTTGGTGGAATTTCTGGGATCTTTTATGTAGAGTATCATGTCATCTGAAACTAATGATAATTCACTTCTTTCCAATCCTTGTTTTTATTTCTCTCTTGTCTAACTGCTCTAATGTTTCCACAACTATATTGGCCAGGAGTGGTGATAATGGAATCCTTGTCTCGCTCCTAATTTTAAAGTGAAGATTTTTACTTTTTGTGCATTTAGGGTGATGCTGTCTATTGGTATGTAATAGATGAATTTCTTAGATTGAGGTAAAGACTATCTATGCCAATTAATTATAAACTTACTTTTTCAAAAAACATTAAATGATTTTTGGACTTTATCAAAAGTTTTTCCTGCATCTATTGAGATGATGATATGATTTTTGTCTTTGGCTCTGTTGACGTGGTATATTACATGTATTGATTTGTATATATTGAACCATCCTTGCATTCCTGGGATGAGTCACACTTGGTCATGTACATAACCTTCTTGACAATTTGCCACTTTGTTTGCAGGCATTTTATTGAGGGCTTTTGCATCCTGTGCTTATTAGAGAGATTGCCCTGTATTAGTAAATACTAATTTAAAAAAGAAATGTTCAGGATTGGTGGTACATGCCTATAATTGCAGCACTGGACAGTTATGGCAAGAAGATTGCAGACAGTTTGAGGCCAGTCTGGACTGTACCAACAAGCAGAACACCGAGATGACACCAAAGATTTGGAAGTTGCCTTGGGTACTGATTAGGATCATTTCCAAAATATCAGGCCCTGATTTCTGGTGGTTAATGGCATACATGGAATAAGCAAGCAGGAAATATGGAGGCAGAATGATTTTTTTTTTCCTTTTTGAGACAGGGTCTCCCTATGTAGTTCAGGCTCACCTTGAGCTCACTTTTGTAGCCCAGGCTAGTCTCGAACTCACACTGATCCTCCTGCCTCAGCCTCCCAAGTACTGGGATTACAGGCATGCACCACCACGCCCGGCCAGAATGATTGTTAACTGGGGATTGGTTCTTACAATATGCATTACAGTGACAAGTCATTTTTAAGAAATAAAAGTAACAGGAACTAGAACTAGTTACCTGGGCAACTAACTAACAAACAGAAATACACTGGCTGGGGTATGGGGGTGTATTGGTCAGGGTTTTACTTAGAGGAACAGAACAGATATAAGGAATGGATATTAACACAAAATATACAATCTATAAGGAATTATAAGATTGGCTTACAGTAGTCAGCCAGAGTCCAATGAGGAAGCATGCAGAAGATGTCTGCATGCTCCAGACTGAAGAATTCAGTCCCAAGGTCTGAACTTCACCGTAGTGCTCCATGTAAGTCCCTTTCTGTCGGCTGATGGGTCTGCGATGGAAGACTGAAGTGTCTGTAATGGATGCTGAAGAGTCTGCAATGGATGGTGAAAGATCCAAGCTGGAGGCTGAAGAGTCTGCGCTGCAAGCCCGATGATGAAGTCCAGGCTGAATGCGAAGACTGAAGCTTCTCTGCTGAAGTGAAGCCTTGACTCCTTCCTCAGTCCTTTAAAAAGTCTCTTTGTGCTCAGTCATTCTGACGTGAGCCCATTGTGCCTTAGGGTGGAACCAATCATACCCCAGGATGGACCCTTGATCCCCCTCTAGGGAGGAGCCAATCATATCCTAGGTAGGCCCTGGTCGCGATCCAGGGAGGAAACAATTGTACCCCAGGGCGGAGCTCCCACCAACAGGGAACTGGGCTGCTGAGTCAGCCAAGTTGACACAATGTATTAACCACCACAGGGGGGATCTTTTGCTATATATCCCACCTCTTAATTTTAAAGCCCATATTTGTGGGGCATGTCATGTGATCTTTTGAGATAAGGCCCCACTAGAAGTAATAACAGTAGAGCTATCAATCAGCCTGGTATGGGCCCTAATCAAGGTCTCCAAGACTGAAAATTCCCTCCATGGGTTTTGTGGTTTGTTTCCTTTGTCATAGGGTTTTACCTTAAATTGACTTGGACATGGGAATGAAGGAGTTAATTAGACACAGGAGCATGTACAATGTGCCCTGGATGCTCATCAAATTTTATTACTTGTGAGGGCTTTGCTACTTATTTTTTTCTTGGAGGGGGGCAATTATTCATAGAACTAAGGCAAAGCAAGGACTAGGATAGGCAGCCTGAAAAGGCACAGAGACTAAGGGGAATGCTATATTGACGTGGGGAGCAATCCTGTGGACAGTTTCCTTAGGCTTCAGCCATGCATGGACTGATGCAGAGTGGCCAAAACATAGTCTCAAGTGTATTATTTCTTCAGACTGAGCCCTGGACAAGCTGTTTAGTCCAGGCAAAATTTTCAGAACCTTGGAATGGTGTTTTTTTTGCCTTTAACTTGTAGAGGACTTCCATCTGTCAAGGAAGGGGTTTATGTTTTAATCATGGTCTGGTAAGTCCCACTTGGTGGGCACATAAGTGGCAGAACTGAGTGGTTTACAGTATTCAGGAGGTCCAGTACAGCATGTGGCACCTGGACAGTTAGGTCTTGGCCTAAGATGAGCTTGTGAGCTTTCTTGATTAGGACACTGGCTGTTAGAGTACAAAGGCAACTTGGGGGGGACAGCTGTTAGTGAGTAGAGACAAGCATTTGTACAAGTAGCCACTGGGCACTCGTAAGGGCTGACAATCTGAATAAGCATGATTGCTTTTGTGAACTTAAAAGATCCAGGTTTTTTTTATGGAAGCCAGCACCTTTAGGAAATTTTCAGGGTTCTGGGGCTGGAGAGATAGCTCCATGGCACAAGAGCCTGCTGGGCAAGTGCGAGGTCGTGAGCTTGAATCCTGGTCCCACAAAAAACAAACAAACAAGAAATTTGCAGGGTTCTTTTGTTTTGTAACAAATTTCTGCCATATATTGCATCAGAGTATTTGTGGTTTTGAAGAAGGCAGTTTGGGTGTCATTAGTTAGAAGTGCAGTGATATTCTGTGCTAGAAATCTACTAAGGTTAGTTGTGAGGGATTTTTCTTAGAGGTAAACACGTTTTTGAACCTCTAGGAAATTGAGTTCAGGTCACTTACCTTTTGAGTCCAAAAGGGCAGTAGTCTTTTCATTTGAAGGCAAATAAGGGGCCAGAGAGATAGCTCAGTAGACTAAAGTGCCTGCTTAGGCAAGCTTAGGCAAGTGCAGGGTTTGTGCTTCTATCCCCTGGTGCCACATGCTGCACCAGCCCTGACCCTAGGGGGCTTTGAGCCAGCCACGGTCTGGGAGTGCTGGCACACACCTGTAATCCCAGAGCTGGGGAGGCTGAAAGCAGAGGATCGCCACAAGTCTGATCTGTGTAGTGAGACCCTACAACAACCAAATACATAAACACAAAAATACGTACATACATACATACATACATACATACATGTAAATAAGGGCTAGCTAACAGGAGCCAATGGAAGGCAGAAAGTGGAAAGTGTTCTTTAAGTACAGGAAACTGCATCAGCAGACTGTGAGTGGCAGAAGACAGAAGCAATGTGTATGGAGGGCAATAGCAGTATTGGCAGCTTGGAGATTTTGAACCAGCTTTACAGGAAGGAATGGTGCATTTTAGCATTCGGACAGTCTACAGATAATTTACAGTTTTGGAGCCTAATATCTCAGGGGATCACTGAGACAGAGCTAGAGGGGACATAGCAATAGGCTGTCCTGGAGCCAAATCTGTTTCTAGACCCTTCCAGAAAAATAGAGGGAGAGTTCCCAAACCTTTGTAGCAACTGATCAACAGTCCAAAAAGGGTGTATGGTTGAGAACCACAGAATGAAAGGCGATGGCGGTATTATCGACAGCACAGAGATGTCGCCCAAAGGTGATTAACAGTCTATTAGGCTGATGTGTGGCTGAATGTCTGTTTGTGCAATTCTTGTGACATTTGACAGCAACAGTGGTTGCAGTGAGGTGGCATGGTTGATGGCCAGGCCCTGAGGTGTGTCTATAGTTCACATCTCTGTTAGAAGAGTTTTCACAACTTCAGGATTGTGGTTATCTATCTCAGGCTGATGCAGGCATTACCTTCCTTTTGGGGAAAGCCAAAGTTGAAAGTGCAGGGTTAAAGGAGTGGGACACTGATTGGTTTGGTGTAAAGGAGATGTCTGCTTTTAACTTGAAGAGGGAGGATTTTACCAGAAGCATTATGAGGACTTGTTTACACAGGAATTTATGTTTGTTTTGGTAAGATGTCTTTCCAGGCTCTAAGTTTGTCCCTGGAAGAAGAGGTAAGAAGTAAGAATGAAGGAAATTTTTGATAAGGGGTAGTTTTGAAGGCAAAGATTTCTGTAACAGGAAAGTCACAGATTTTTTTTTTTTTTTCTGACTCTGGAATGACTATGAGCTCTTGGAGTACCTATTTGATAGAGTACAGTCCATCCTATTCAGCCAGATCTGACAGGGCAAGAAGAGAAGTTCAGATGAGGTGGACCTGGATAGTCATGTTTCTTTGTGTCTCACAGAGGCATCAGATGCTTTGCTTTTATTAGGCTTCTGGGTAACAGTGGCTGACAAGCCTTTTGCTCCTCTTTTTGATGTGACAAGCATTTGGCTGAACTGTTTTTAGGCAGAGTGATCTTTGAAAAGGCCATGGCAAATCGTTCATCACAGCTGTCAGTCTAATTTTTTTCTTCATCAAAATGTGGAACTCAGAAGGAATTGCGACTATCATCTTGGGTAGGTGTTAGAGTATGTCCTCTGACCAGGATAGAAGTAGAGGCTCTGACAGGATGGCCTGTGTGGCCAAATGCAGGCAATGGCTAGTTGGAACAAGTTCAATTGGCTGGAAGTAAATGAGTCGAGTGGGGAGTGAATGCATAGGTACTAGCAGCAACTGTGGCAGCCAAGATGCAACTCCAAAACGGAAGTCTCATGAAGAATGTACCTCTTCTTTCCCTTTTTTTTTTTTTTTTTTTTTTTTGAGATGCAGGGAGCAGTTTGCTCTCATTTTTAACTCTATAAAAGCCTTTTCTCACACAGTCAGTGACTATGGGTTTTACTAATTAGTTCCCATCTCTAGCATCCTATGTATGCATGATATACCTTTGAATGATGGTGCAACAGACAAAGTGAGGGAAGATGGCCCTCAGTGAGATAGACCATTCAGATACCTGCCTGGCCACAACTTTTGCAAGGATTTACACACAAATTAGCTAAGGAGGGTGTTAGGCTTCTGTTATGCCATATGTTGACTGCCACAGAACCACAGGTGAGGCCCCAGTCAGCCACCATGAGCAGTGCTTTCCAATCTTGGTGCACAGATGGAGCAACCTACTGCCTGTACTAGCTATTTCATTCACTCATATAGATATTTAACAGGTACTCAAGAGGTTAAACATTCCAACTCCCTGCCCTCTAGTGTGGTCCTAATGAGATTTCATCAGACATTCATTTTGCTCAAGCTGAACAGAACTGACAGAAGACTAACTGAGGTGCCCCTGTGGTTCTTATTAGAATCAGGCAGGCAGGCAGACACAGACTTCATCCTCCTCATTTTGGGGTTTGATGTGAGCTGCTGAAGTGATGAGCCAGGAATGGTGAATCACTGCTTCAGAATGCTCAGAAGATTTGAGAAATATCAGTGGCATGCCTTCCCGTGGGGACCTGGAGAGATCTTTCTTCTACCCATGAGGGCCAGTGACCAAAGAAGTCAGCATGATTGGTCTTTTCAACCAGTATACCAGATGCATAGAAATGATGTTCAGGATTTGGAGGCAGATTTATTTTATATCAAAAAGCACTGATCTGGATCACTACTAAAATTTCAGGCCCTGATCTCTAGTGGTCTAGAGGTTTATATGGGTTAAACATGCAGGAAGTATAGAAACAGAATGGTTTTCACAATATGCATCATAGTCACCAGCTGTTCCTAAGAAACGAAAGTAAAAGTACTGCTACCAGAACTATTATCTGGGCCACTAACAAACAGATATACTGGTAGAGGTATGGGAGGATCTTCTGCTATAGGACTACACAGAAAGATACTATCTCAAAAGACCAAAACAAAAGATTAGCAAGTAAAAACAAATTGAAAAAGAAGGTAACTCCATCAGCCTGAAGATGTCAATGTGTTCTAAAGTAAAATTCAATTTAAAGTTGACTATACTTTTGACTAACAAATATTTGTCTCTTACAGAAGAAATATCTTTGCAATAACTCCTTTACCTTCATATTCCTTTCTATTTGTTTGCAGTAAGAAAAAATGACCAGGATACTGATTTTTAGAAGACATCCCCTCAGAAACTACTTCAGATTCAATTCTGTAACTGCCATCAGGGTTGTTCTTTCATTTCTCTTACCAATTCTGTTTCATTTTTATATTGATATAGAAGTCATGTACCACCTTGTATCTCTGTATTTCAGCCAAATGTTCTGGGTATTTAAGTCTAATAACTCAATTTTTATCCAGCTTCTTTTGTCTTTCCTTAGCCTGTGGCCTACAAGTGTTTATGTATGGTCTATTTTATGTTGTGAATCTCCAACATCCATATGCATGATGTCACTTATTCCCAAATTACTGATTTCTCTCATTACCAATTTTGTTTCATGTAAGGACACCTTCAGTGTTCTAATGCCTCTAGTAGTTTCCTCAAATTTGCATTTTTGCAACATACAACCAGACTATCAACCTCAAACATATCATGATCTCTCTTATCACAATGTCATCATTTTTTAAACAGTTCAAGATAAAAGACCAGATGCCACACTTCCTTTGTTTTGTTTTGTTTGAGACAGAGTCTCACTATCTAGCCCAGGTCAGCCTTGAATGTGCAGCAATCCTCTTGCCTCTGCCTCTTGGGTACTGGGACTATGGGCATATTCCACATACCTAGCCTCTTCTACTTTTGTTAAAAGTTTCTATCACTCTTAGTAGTCAAAGCTCTTTGTTATTGCAAAAGTCACAAGTACTGCTGATTCTTGCTAAGCAATTCTATCAATATATATTTTTTTCAACTGTTAAGGCTTTTGTGTACAGCCTAACACAACAGCTTCTTCTCTTGTCTATTTCCGGTATGTTTTCATTTTTATTTTTTATTGTTTTTGCAGAACTGGGAATCGAACTCAGGACCTTGGACGTGCCAGGCAGGCACTTGTGCCCCTGAGCTACCTCCCTGGCCCTGTTTTATTTTTAAAATAACTAGAAATTAAGGTCAAACATCTTTTTAATACATTATTTTAAAACACATGTTTGAGTGTCTTTTTTCTCACATTGCTACTTGAAGGCATTGTTAATTGTGCTCCATTTGCTTAGAACAATGTTCCTCTACATCATCACAATCTTTTGTGACACTTTCCCCATGATTCTGAATTACACCAAGAATCTGATTTACAATGCCCATCTCTCCAAATAATTTTCTTTTATCTCCTTAACAGAGAAAGAATTGTTATCTTATCTGAAACCTTACAGTTTTGCTCTCTTTCCTCACAGTGATTATATAATACCTTTTATTATAATGACTTATTATATAGCCCTATTGGAAGTACCTTAAAAATCTGCATTGTACTTTACATATCTTTCCTTAATAAAATATTTAATGCTTCAAAAAAAAGTTAAGGTAAGTTTCACCAGCTTCCAGCTTAAGAAATAAAACATTAAAAATAAGTCTAAAATATTCTGTAACAACCTCTTCCTATTAGTGGTAACCATTATTCTAAATTTAATGCATGTTTTAAGACTTTTAGTACATATATAGGTATATATGATGAGATGTCACTAATAGTTTTTAACATTTAAAATGAAAGGATTTGTTGAATTGTACAGTACAAGCATTTTTGCTTTCAATATATGGTGCCAGCATGAACTGTACATATATTTTCACTGTTCAAAATTCTATCAGTGAACAAAAAAATCTAAAATCTAATTTCTTTTTTTTGTGTGATACCAGGGATCAAACTCAGGACCTTGCACATGTCAGGCAGGCAGTTATGCCAGTAAGCTATCTTCCTGGCTCTAAGAACTCTAACTTCTTAAGAAGTCATAGATATAATAATTTCTTGCAAAGTTATAGTTCTATTTGTGCCTTCTAATTATACTTCCTTTAGTTTGGAAAAGCTTTATTTTTCCAAGACACTGTGTATTTCAGCTAAGTTTTCAAATATATTGGTATAAAGTAATTTATGTCTCCAAGAGGATTTTTTTGAAATTCAACAAACAATTTGATTCATATGCTTGTTATAGGTATATGTGGCATAAATTCTTTTCAGCATAATACGAGTCAGGATATACAGCTACAGAGCGTCTTGACTGGGCAATGTCTGACTTTTTTTTTTTTTTTTTTTTTTTTTGAATAGGAGTAGTCATCCACCAAGACACATAACCATGAAGAAGCAAATCCCAGAATTCATCAAGATCACATTAGATGGGTGTATAAGTTAATGATACATCCTGTAATAATTGGGCAGTCATAACTTCTAGTTACTATGTGCTGGGATGTTAAAAACTATGATCTTATCAGGTTATTCTATTTTATATCTTATTTATAGTCTCCTGGACCAAAGCAATTTGCCTACCAAATGCCATTGTTGCAATAAATATTGGCACTTGATAAACATAGTTCATGTTCTTTTTTTTTTTTTTTTTTTTTTTTTTTTTTTTTTTTTTTTTTTTTGTCTTTTTGAGACTGGGTCTCGCTATGCAGTTCAGGCTGACCTTGAGCTCACTTTTGTAGTCCAGGCTGGTCTCGAACTCACATTAATCCTCCTGCCTCAGCTTCCCAAGTGCTGGGATTACAGGCATGTGCCACCACGCTTGGCTAGAAACATAGTTCATGTTCTAAAAGTCAACTACTACTAAAATTTGCAATTATAGAAAACAGAGAGACAGGTTCTCAGGAAAACAGAGGTGGGTAGGTTGTGTTCTCTTATGTTTAAAATTATTAGAGCTGGCCAGATAGCTCACCAGACTAAAGCTCTTGCTTAGGCAGAGTTCAGTGACTGGGGTTCGATCCCCTCCATGTCATGCCAGCCCAGCCCCTGGGGCACCCTGAGACAGTGACTGAGACTGGGCATGGTGGCACACCCCTGTAATCCCAGCACTTGGGATGCTGAAAACAGGAGAATCACTACGAGTCTGATCTACATAGTGAGACTCTATAGACCCGGTACTAAATCTTAAAAATAAATAAATAAAATAATCAATGTACCCATAGCTCCCTTTCATTCCTCTGATTATATGTGTATTATTTTTCTTGGCCAGTTTTGCTTCATGTTTATTAACCTTTTTAAAGGACAACATTTAATCTTTATAATTCAACAATTTCTGCATGTATTTCTCTTAATTTTCTTTAGCTTTACACTTTCAAATGTTTAGCTATAGATTTTCCTCTAAGGCCTCTTTAGTTTCATATTTCAAGCTTTAAAACAGTACATTATAGTTGTTCCATTATAAATGTTTTTAAATGTCACTGTGAATATCTATCACAAATTTTATTGCTAACTCATGAGAGCCCCAGGATGAGATGTTTATCTTTCTGCTTTTTTCTAATTTTTCTGTATTAATGGTTAGAGAATAGTTGATATAAAAGTGATTTATTTTTAGGTTTATTCAGATTCTCCTGATGTTGCAGTTCTTATAATACTATATATTTATTTGAAAAGTATTCATTATCAATTGAATGAACTGTTATATCTATCGATGAGATCATGTTTTTAACTGGTTTGATAAAACTTTCTAGCTCTATTAAATTTTTCAGCAGTTATTTAGAGAAAAGTATTAACTTTCCTTCTAGCACTGCAAAATTGTCATTTTATTCTTATAATTCTGTTCATTTTTCTGTATATAGTTTTTTGGCTTTGTTTGTAGGTACATGAAAGTCTTTTTTGTGTGTGTTTCTTGTATCTTGTCTTTAGCTTCATTTTCTAATATATGAGAATTTTCTTTTTAAGAAAACTTTTGCTTTAAATAACATTGACCTTATTGTCAATATGTTAACGGTCTCTATTGTGTTTGCCTTACACTTTTTTAAACTTATAATCTGCTTTCTACTCTTTCAAACATGCCTTTTATAAGAACTTTGATTAATTTATAAAAGGTTGACATTGTTTTTTAATCTATTACAATTGCTGTATTTTACATTTTTGAAAGAATGAGTTTGTCATCTTATTTTGTGCTTATTATTTTGATTTTACTTTCTCCTATTTTTCTGCCTTCTTAATGTGATAAAAATTTAAACTTAAAATGTTTTCATAAAATGTTTCATAAAAAAGAATTCGCATGAAATAGATGTTAAATATCTGTCTTGAACATGGTTAACTATGGTATATGGTTAGTTACAGTAATTATTACTAATCATGTAAACATTGAGATATGTTAAACTTTGTGAAATAGCTTGAGCTTATGTTCCTTATATTTCTGTCACTTTTTGCTTTATTTTTAGACGTTTATTTTTTAGAAATATTTACAGTAGATTTAGAAAAAAAAAATTTTTTTTTTTTTTTTTTGGTGGTACCGGGGTTCAAACTCACGACCTTGCACTTGCCCAGCAGGCACTTGTGCCTTGGAGCTATCTCCCCAGCTCCCTCTGATTTAATTTTTTTTTTTCTTGTTTCAGAACTTTTGTTTATTTATTTTTATGGCCGGCTCAGCCTGCCCTGAGGGCAGGGCTGGCGCAGCATGTGGTGCTGCGGATCAAACTGCTGTCCCTGCAGCCGCCTAAGCTTTCCTAAGCAGGTGCTTTTAGACCGCTGAGCTATCCTGACGGGCCCTCCCTCTGGTTTAGAAAAATTTTATTGTTCTAACAAACTTAAACTTTCCCACATAGATACTGGCTTGCTTTACTTCTAATTCTCAACTCATTTTCTCTTCCAGTCAATATCGAATTTATGGAGTTCTTCAAACTCTGAAATAAAAAACTAGGGCCTAACAATGTCCTTTTTTCTCTGCTTCATAAAATATGTTTGATGTTATGGAACTCTGACTGATAGTTGTTTTCTGTTTCTATATTGAAGATATTTTAGTTTCCCAGCTCTCACTGTCAGTGTCAAGAATTTAGCTGTCAGCCTAATATACATCCTTTCTGTTTTAATGATAATC
Source organism: Myocastor coypus (assembly GCA_004027025.1). NCBI lineage: Eukaryota > Metazoa > Chordata > Mammalia > Rodentia > Myocastoridae > Myocastor > Myocastor coypus. The sequence goes on along the minus strand of PVJA010011088.1, from coordinate 8,594 downwards.
TGCTTTTCTCCTTGGCTATTTCTAAAAATCCTTCCTTGACTTTACTGTGTTACAGTTTGACTATGATGTTTTTAGGAGTGATTTCTATCTTTTTATTTCTGCTTTTGATTCACTGGTATTCTTGAATCCATAGATTACTGTCTTTCTGGGAAAGTTTCAATCATGAGCCTTGCCCCATTTTTTTTGTCTCTTCTATTATATGATGATTAAGTATAATTTTAATTTTTCATTTCACCTTCAAGTACATTAAACTTTGATTTTTTTTTTTTTTCTAAATGTATTTAGCATGAGGTTTACAGGATCCATTACATAGACTGGACTTGTAGTGACCCTTTCTGTTTTTTGGCCTCCCAAGCACTGGGATTACAGGCACACACCTCCACACCCAGACTCAGTGGCTGGCTCAGCATGCCCGGGGCAAGGCCTGCGGCGCATGTGGAGCCAGGGATTACACCCAGATCCCTGAGTTTACCTAAGCAGGTGCTTAGTCTGCTGAGCTATTTCACTGGCCTTCAATTTTTAAATTAATACAAAGTTGCCTGTCCAGGAATTATCTTTTAAATCTTTATTGTTCACATAACTCCTAGCACAGTATCTGTTATAGAACTTCACATAACAAATGTGATAGTAATTGAGTAAGTATTTTTCACTAGCATTCTTTATCTTCATTCAAGTTTTATTTCTGATAATTTTGCATTGTAAATTTATAAATTTCATATTTTATGGATTTCACTTAGACCAACATAATTTTCTCTAATTGTCTACTATAACAGAGTAAAATCCCGCATTCAGATTCTTTTACCTTTTATTTATCTTATGTGGATCTGCCAGTCAACCTTTTACCCACAACACTCATGTTAAGTCTTTTTACTACCAATGGGCCTGTGGAAATCTTACTCTCCTTCTTATTCTTTTAATCTTTCTTCTTTCCTAGTTGTACTCAACCATATTTTCTACTAAATAAGGCAGTACCAAATGTGGGTATAACATAAAATGATTCTTTATCATTTGCTGCTATTATATTCTACTTCATTTTTGATAAATTAGGATGACTTAATAATAGCAAAAGAAAATGCAGAAATTGTTTTATATATAAATAACTCTTTTTTTTTTGCGGGATCAGGGTTCAAACTTATGACCTTGCACTTGCCAGGCAGGCACTTGTGCCACAGAGCTAGCTATCTCTCTAGCCCCAATAATTCTTTCATATTTATGCCATATTCACATGTATTAGAAGTACATCTATAGTTATGAAAGTATATACATATAATCTAATTTTATATTTTTTCACATTTACTCATGTATATAATTGTAATCATATAGTTTTTCTTCCTTTTCCACTTCAGTTCTACTTAATCTGTCTTAGTGAAATCTTTATAAAACCTAGTACAATGTCAAAATCCAATGGACATTTAATAAATATTCATTTCTGATGGTCATGATTTTCAGAAACCATCATGTATTTGACATAGGTTAAGAAATCTTCTCCAAGAAAGAATTATCTTTCAGTTATAAAAGAAAAGCAAATAAAGCAGAATGAAGTGAGATGGAGTCTTTCTGTTTTTCGGCTGAAGATTTATGTAGGCACCATGGGCATTTTGGATAAGTTTTGTATGGAAATTCAAGTTAGTGACATAAAATGGTTTAATTTTTTCCATATTCTGTAGTATGCATTTAGAAATTCATACTTGTAAGCTATGTACATCTAAGCATACTACAGAGCTGCAATTACATCAATGGACATTCTATGAACATTAGTACAAATCCACTGCAGCAAGCTGATTAGCAATGTTAACAGGCACACTATGTCATCATATAATTAGAAAGAGTTTTACTTACAGTGGTGTTGAGCTTATGGGGTTAGGACAGTTTCCATTTCAAAAGAAGGAAGAAGCCAGGTTACCATGACAGGAAAAAGTAAATCATCTAATTTAAGCTGTTGAAAATATCAGAGCTTATTTAAATAAAACAACTTTTTACCTTTCTTTGTTAAAATTAAGGCAGATTATGGGTTTATTCTTTCTCAGCTAAAGAAGATTTTAAGAAAACAAAGCAGACTCCATTAAGCATGACAGCAAAGGAATCTCTGTTGTAAGATTATATTAGCACAACTAGGCTATCATCATTGTCCACTTATGAAAAGGGAGATTGATTAAAGAAAAATATTTATAATATTTAAAATATTTAGAAATATTCACTCCTTCTGAAATAGAAAGATGCAGACAGAGATGAAGAAGTGGAAGAAGAGGAAAGCCATTCAGTAGCAAACATTTGGTTATCATCATCATAAGAGTCCTTTTTTTTTTTTTTTTTTTTTTTTTTTTTTTTTTTTTTTTTTTTTTTTTTTTTTTTTTT
>PVJA010011087.1:0-55584 GCA_004027025.1 Myocastor coypus | reverse complement strand
ACAAACTGGAGCTCAAGCTGGTGCTGCTGCTCTGCTGCCCTGTTTGGTTGGCTGCCTCTGCCACCATTTTGCTCTTGTTCTGCTGTCTTGAACTGGATGCTCTCCGCCGTGCTCCACTCAGCCTTGGGCCAACCGAATATGGACTGAAACCTCCACAAACTGTGAGCTAAATAAACCTTTCCTTCCTTCATTTTGAGTGTCGGGCATTTGTCTCAGCAACGAGCAAAAAGTAACTAATACAGCTGGGGACAGCTAACAGTTTCTGCATGATTCTCAAGTTACTAAGGTCCTCAGCTTGTACTTTATGATTGGAGGACATTTCTCCATTTCTCTACTGGTCAAGTCACATACTTATGGGTGTAAACTCCCTATCCTCCTTTGGCTTTCCTTGTGGAGGACCTTCATCAGACTCCCTGTTGGATGCTCAATTATGTTTTAAAAATACAGTTTATAGAGCAGGGAGATAGCCAGTAGAATAAGTGCCTGCCTGGCAAGCACAGTGTCCTGAGCTCAATTGCCAGTACCACAAAAACAGAAAACAAAACAAAACAAAAATACAGCTTATGGTGTTTATATGTGTGAGTATATGCTACTTTGTCCCCAGGGCTCTGGTGGCAGTTGGTACCACTTGCACATGAACCAAAATGGACTATTACTGCACTTCTAAGAATAATAGCCTTCACTATGGAAAATTTACTTGTTGGGTGCGTGTAAAGATACATTGTTTCATTTGAAGTTCCAAACTGTATCCCTGTCTGTAATAGACAGTCTTCACTGTTTACTCAACTTTCCTACAGTCATATGACTAGCAAGTGGCAGAGATATAGTAGAATCCAGGTCTAATTCTCGAGCTTGTGTGCCTGACCATTACCCCATTACTTCATGAATCTCTCACCAACACAGAAGCTATAGCTCATGGCTCTGTCTCCATTCTCCATCCGAGGGCTAGGAACACAGGTGTTACATTTTCCAGTAAGCATTTTACTTCTACACCTCTTTCTCTCCCACAAGCATTCAATCCACCATAAAATTCCACAGGTCTTAGTTACAACATGTATTTTGAATCTTAATCATTTGTACCTGCTTTTCACTGTTCTGGAATTCTATAGACTAAGGTGCACACTGAGTTTTATCAACTTTAGTATCTAGGTGAGACTTGTGGGATATACTTCCAACTGAGTTCACTGATTTCTCTCCCAGCAGCCTTATATGTTTTCCAGAATTTGTCTTCTATAGTCTAACCATTTACAAACACAAACCAGCAATCAATGTATATCCCAAGGCATTTCTTGGAGAGGAAACTCCCCTTTCTGCCTCACAATAGCAAAAACTACTAACAAAACAAAATATCAATGACAACAACAACAACACACAAATACACACACACATACATACACTCACACAATGAAAAACCCTCAAAAAAGAAGCGCCAAATCAATACTTCCCAAAGCAGCATGTCTGTCTTCCTCACTGAGCTTAGTTCAGGTTTTTTACGTATTTCCCAACCATGATCTGTGTTACCTATGGAGACCACAGCAGGCTAGAAGGATATGAGAGGCAGATCACATTCTTAAAGAAGAGACTGTAATAGTCTACCTAGGAGGGTAAACAAGAACCCATGTGCTTTCTGCAAGGCCACATTCTTGGCCAGATAACAGGAGAAGGAAGCAAGCCACACAGAAGATAATATAGTAACATTTTCCATGTGCTAACCTAGACTGCATTTCTGAAATGTTATGTGCATGAACTCTATGCGTAATTCATTTAAATAACTGTAGAGACACAGAGAGGTGAACTTGCTTCCCCATTACTATGTAGATAATAATATACAGAATTAAATTCAATTTTATAAATTTCTATAAATAAGTTAGCATAGAGGGAGCAGGACATACCTAATAAAGATAGTACAGGAAAAGGAAGATACACACACACACACACACACACACACATGTAGTCTCTCAGCTTAGACAAATAGGGACATGCTTTTAATAATCAAAAGGCAAATGTTAAGCATTATTGCTCTCTCAGTTTATGAACTTATAAATTAAATTTTGTTACATCTATATTCCAAAGAAAAAACATTTTCTCCTTGGTATCTAGGGTTGCTTGAAAGAGCAGTCAGGATCTCCTTTTGTGTCATTCCTTATGCTCTGATTGGTGTGTCATTTTGTCTTATTAAGCAACTTGTTTCATGGTCTTCTATGCCAACATGCCTTCCTTTCCTCAGCAGGGACAGTCAGCTGTACATACTGAGAGCCGTATTCCATACTCTGACAAGTGACTTAACAATTACTAGCCATGTGACTGCAGGCAGAGTACATATTATTTAATCCAGCCTGTAACTTTATCTTTAAAATAGGGCTATTATCTGCCACATGAGGTTTAGTGTGGGGGGGGGTGGTGAAGTGCTTGGTGTATGTTGGATTCTTCATAAATATTTTGACTCTAGTATACTGTATGAAATTTAATTTTTTTAAAAAAAACTCTCTGTAGACTTATTAGTAGACTTTGGTTAGGTAGTTTTCCAACCTCCTATTCATTGGCAACCCCCATTCACAGTGTCTTAATTACACTCAGTCACAGCAACAAGAGTTGCACACCTTTAGCAGCATTGAAATCTGGAAAGCGATACATTTATTTGTGTATATCTGTATCTATCTATACTGAGACACTGTTGAATTATGAAGTTTTTTTTTAAAAAAATGCTTTTACCTAACATTTGAGAAACACAGTAAAAGAATTTGACTTAAACCTCGAGGGATGTTAAAAATAGTACTTTTTTGCATAACCCATAAAATGTTGTATTTTTCTTTTTTTCCTTGTGGTACAATTCACCATTTAGCACCCTGTGTTAGTCAGGATTTTTACTAGAGGAACAAATACATTACAAGAAACAGATACAACACAAGACGTATAAATATATAAGGATTTACATACAAGATTGGCTTATGATGGTCAGCTGCAGAGTCAGATGAGGAAGCATGCAGAGGAGGTCTGCACACCAGAGACTGAAGGGTTCAGTCCCAAGGTCTGAAGCTCACTGCGGTGTCCCGTTCAAGTCTCTATCAGTTGACCAAAGAATGTGTGACAGAAAGTTGAAGGATCCAAGCTGGAGACCAGGAGACACACATTTTAGGAATTTCATAAATTAGATGCAATTCTTATTTCTGTTAGTTCTTGTGTGCTTCTTCATGATAAAGTTGTTTTTATCATTCCTGTATTTCTACTACTTGATTAAGGTAACAGCTACAATAATGAAATAACAAAAAGGATATTTTAGGATTCTTCTCAGCTTCAGATGAGGGTGGTCCTTAGCTTTTTGGTTAGTTAATTTTTTTAAGTTGCCAGATAAAATACAGCACAGCCAGTTACATCTGAATTTCAGATAAGCAACGAGATACTTCTTTAAGTATACACCATGTAATATTTAGGGCATATTTAAGATATTGTTTGTTCGAAACTTGACATTTAACTGGGCTTTCTGTATGTATACCGACTAGTGACTTCTAGGATCATGTTTGTTGACTGCAAAAGGGGGTGAAAACAGACATGATGAACAGTATAAAGCACTGTGACATGTATTAAAAATTTGGGACAAGGGCCGGCCAAATAGCTCAGTAGATTAAAGCAGGGGCCAAGGTTTGATCCCTAGGCTTCCGGATCACGTCCCACCCCAGGGTTGAGCTGAGGAGGCGATTGAGGCTCGGGTGGTAGCACACACCTGTAATCCCAGCTCTTAGGAGCCGGTAAATAGACGGATCATTACATGTCCGATTTAGTAGTGAGACCCTGAACAACCTGTAGACCCTTCCCTAAAATACACACACACAAACCCACAAAAACACCTTTGAGACAATTAGACTCTAATTAGACTGTTTTCTAAAATGTGAGGAGAAAGCTCAACAGAACTCTGAACAAAGTGCAAACTGCAGAGAGAGATTTATAAATCTGTCTTCAGGTGTACAGCTCAAGCGGAGGTAAGGGACGTGCCCCACCCAGCCTAAAGGAGCTCGCGCGCGCAATTCCAGGACAGGGGGCGTGCCTACGCAGGCGCGCAGGACTCCGGCTGCTGCTCGCCGGCCCCGCCCAACCCGGGAGTCACGTGGGTAAGCGCCAGTGTCACGCAAAGGCCGTGTCACGTGGTGCTGGCCCTAGCGGCACAGTGGGATGGAGCCGGAAGAGGGAACGCCGCTCTGGCGGCTGCAGAAGCTTCCACCTGAGCGTTGCACGCAGGTAAGCAGGGCTGGGATTCCGGCACTGCCGGTGCGGCAGCAGGGCAGGGCGGTCGCTGGGAGACCTGGAAGGGTGCTGGGGACGCTGGGGCTGGCGCGGGAGGAGCGGATCCGCCCCCGTGGGGGCGACGAGGGAGAACGGTGAGGCGGTGAGGGACTTCAGCTGGGACCGTCACTGGTGATGAGGTGGGTGACCCGGGGTGAGCAGAGCAGGGGAAAGCAGTCCCATTTAACCTTTTCACTGCAGGTAGCCCAAAGCCTGGGTTCTGATCGGGCATCTCTGGGGAGACCCAGTTTGTCTTCCTTGTCCTGTTCCACTCGCTGCAGGGAGAACGGAAAGGAGTCAACTTCCCTCCTGCCAAGATCAAGAAAATGCATTTTAACGTTTCTCTCTGATTTTACGAGTGAGAAAACTGAAACGTCCCAGGGTTTGAGTGACTTGCCCAAAGTTGTTCACTGTAGGCCTGATGCAGGAAGGAAAAACTGATCTGGGGTGGATGACCTCCAATAGGGAACCTCCAAATGATATAGAGAAAACTGATCCCCATCCTGAAAAGTACCTGGGACGAGTTCCTGTTCTCTAAAACCGGAGAATGAATTTTAGGAACGAATGGAGGTAATGAGCAGAACGTATTTATTGAGGGAAAGAAAGCTCTTGTCCAAGAGAGGGACGGAAAGGGGGTCCCGAGTAAGTATCCCTGGGAAGCTGTCTCTTCCAGGGACTTTTATAGAGCAGAAGACGTGGGAACTCACTTAGGTGGGTATGAGGTGGGACAAAGACTATGGTCAACCAATGAGATTACAAGCACCATGGCTCAGGTAACATTGATTAAAATCGGAATCCAGTGGGAAAGCAAGTCACACAGCAAGTGGGGAAGAATACAGAGGAAGGTCTCTTCCTGTTGGGTGTGGACTGGTAACTATTTTTAGGCTCTTTCAAGGTGATGGCTGTCTACTCAGAATATCAATCCCTGATGCCCATCCCTAGGGAAGTATGTAATTGCTTTTGTTTACTCTCCTCTTGAGATTTGGCTGGCAGTGGAGACGTGTGTCTCTAATTGTAAAGTCACCTTGTCTTCCATGTCGTCCTTGAGGCCCTGGCCCTGTCTGACTGTCTATAATATTTCTGTCTAACTCAGCTGCCTATGACAGGCCCACAGGCCCTGAGTCCTCTGGCTTCCATCCTCTTTCTCCCCGTTAGATAAGCTCCCCCATCTTTACTTCTGCAGATGTTGATGACTGCCAAATAGTTGGGTCCAGCCAAAGGTCTCTACCTGGAGTGTCAGGCTTCCATCCGTGGCTCCTGGAATTGGTTGTGGCCTTGGGTTGAATGCCTTTGTCCTGCTGTATAACTTCAGCAGCCTCCTTTTCGCTTGATTGCACTCGTGTTCACCTACTCAGGATAATGATATTCCATATTTCATCCTTGGCCCTTTTTCACATATTTTACTTCTTTATTTTGAGTGTTCGCAATAATTTAGCCTACAATCTCTATGTTGTAAACTGCAGACAGGGGCTTTGCTCTTTCTCACTCTTTCCCATTCTCTGTGCATGCTTCTCTTTTTTTTTTTTTTTTTTGGAACTGGGGATTGAACTCAGGCCCTTGCGATTGCTAGGCAAGCGCTTATCCTACTGAGCTATCTCCCTAGTTCCTCTCCCATTCTCTTTACATCTTTCAACTTCTTGGCAAATTTGTGAAAGTATAGTACAAGCATGTGACTAGATTGCTTCCTATTGGATGTCCAGTGTAGATTAAACTGGAGGCTCCTTTGAATTGCATCCAAGGACCTTAATGACTCCTGCCCATTTGTCTAGCCTTGTGGCTTCTCTTCTCCTCTGCTCATCTAGACTGCCAGCAGTCCCCACATCAGTGTGATCGTTATGCTGTCATCTTTGTGACTGGAAATGCCCCAGGCATGTCCTCTCTTCTATTTGCCTGCCCAGCTACTGCTGTTAAGACAGCCTCTTTTTTTTTTTTTTTTTTTTTCTTTTTCTCTGTGCTCCTTTACAACTACAACAAACCTTTGTTAAGCAGCTGTGATTCTAAATTGCATTTATTTGTTACCATCTGCCTGCTGCCCTTTCCTGGTAGACTGAAGTGCCATTATTTTAGGGCCTGAACTTACTTATTCTTAATTTCTTCTACCATGAAATGAGAATGGTCACAATATTTACTAAAGGCTAGTAGAAACAATGCTTGGTACCTAGATAGGAGTCCAATTTTTCTTGTATCTATATCACATAATTTAAGGTCTAGGGAGGTAGAGTGCTAAGTTGAGGCCCCTGTGGGAGGCTCTGTACTAAAACCCAGTTACCCCAAAGGAATGAAACAAAACAAAAACCCCCACTGTTACCTTTTTAAATAAGTGTAATGAACTATTCGTTACATATTTATGAATTAAACAACCCCAAAAGTAACACTTTTATTTTTCAGTTTGAGTTCTGCGGTTTGCTTTATCCTAGAGGCATTGTGGGATAAGATGGAATATCTGTGGACAAGATTGAGTTTTAAATTTTCTGTGTTGTATAGGGATTTATTCAAACATCAATGATTGATGAAAAATACTGTTTCCATGTTACCTCTAAGGTGTAGTATCACTAAGTTTCTCTTCTGGAGGGTTAACAACTTAAATTTTCAGACCAAAATATTAGAGACAAAGAAGGGCTACAAGGATAGCCAATATTTTGTCTCTGGCCCTTCAAGGTTAGTTAGGACTCCGAACATAAGAGAGTCTGTTCTGTAACATCCTATAACTCAGTGGTGTCCCAGATTTTCTGTTCAAGGAGATTATAAGGCCACAGAGGAAAGGGATCAATGATGTATAGTGTGCCTAAGGAGAGTCACCTAGAGAGAAAACATTCTCTCAGGTTTTCACAGAGAGCAAATTAGTCAAGCAATGGCTGTGACTCATCCAGACGGTTGACACTGACAAAAGTTCTACAAAATGCTGGACATGAATTCAAGGTAAATTTTGAGGGGATTTGACTGACCTTGTCAGATACAAAAGTTACTTGTTTTGTTATATAGGTCTTGGTTTAACTTGACCTTAACCAACCAGCAAAAAAGTTTAACAATGAGGCATAAAAAGTAAAACCAGATTAGTGTGCTGAGCTATAAAAGGCTCAAGTCAACAGCTTCCAACAATGCCAGTTCTCCTGATACTACTACTACTACTACTACTACTATTATAGACTATTGGACTACTTTCTCTTAATTCAATGTACTAATAGTATTTATTTATTTATTTATTACTAATAGTATTTAGAAAAGTCATGTCTTCATCTTGTACTCTGAACAACTACTATAAAGACAACAATATGTATTAATTATTGTGGCTGTCCTACTAACGTGTTTCGAAACTGTCCCATTGTTACTTCTTATTAAAACCAATAAAAAAGAAAATAAAAATGTTTGACATCTTAAAAAATTGCTCATAAAACATAAAAATTGAAATATGTGAATACACATAAATACACCTAGACTAATTGTACAAAAAGCCCATTTGCATTTTTTTTTTAAAAATTGGCTACCAAATGGATCTTCTGTTGGAGATTGTCATTGGATAAAGGAAAATACTAGAGAAGTAATTTGGGTGCAGGTTCAATGATTAAAACCTAAAAAATGAGCAAACATAAACATTTTGATATGAATCTTCCAATTAATGAAATGAAAAAATTAACCATGAATTTATCAACACTGAAATAACCACTTCCTTAAACCCAGTAAGCCCCATTACCTATGTGGAGACAAAAATAAATAAATAAACAAAATAAATTAAATTTACTGTGTTGGTTGATTTATGGTGCATAAACATTCTTTTACTAGGCATCAGCCACCATGTGGAAGTAAGTTACCCACAGTGTATCTCTGTTTTAATGTGCATGGTCATACAGGGAATTATTGCTTAAAATGGAGTGGAATGTGATGCTCAGAGAAAGAATTAAGAATTAAAAGACTTGTCACTTAAAATGGTATTTCCAAGTTATTGGTGTTCAAATATTCCTTTTTATTTTATTTATTTTTTTTTATGTTTAGGACGGGGTCTATAGGGTCTCACTACAGATTGGACTTGTAGTGATTCTCCTGTTTTCAGCCTCCCAAGTGCTGGAGTTACAGGTGGGGGCCACCATAACCAGTCTCAGTCACTGTCTCAGCACACCCTGGGAGGGTGTTGTTATGGCAGGCAGGGGATCAAGCCTGGCCCCCTGTGTCTGCCTAAGCAGGTGCCTTAATCTGCAGAGCTATCTGGTTGGCCCTGAAATATTCCTTTTACAGGGTACAAATGTCTGTTGAGAAAAATAGTCATATTAATCTTTACTGCAAATTATTGTGGCATATTAGGTACTCCATTACTATGTTGAAGGCTAGAATTAGTAATACTAGAGATTGAATGAATGTTCAAACAAAAGCTAACAATGTTTACTTTGTATAAGCCAAGACCATGGCTGATAATTTACATACATTCTTACCTTGTTCATACAGAAACGTGAAGATGAATAATACTTATATTTTACACTTGCAATACAGAACATTTGAATCAGGCTAGAAGGTAGTGTGACTATTATTCAAACTAGCTGGCTTTGTACCCACATCTAGACGTTCCCTCTGTGCTCATTTATACCTGCACCAGGGTTCCATTGCTGGCAGCAAGGCTGGGTAGAGAGAATATTATGTAGCAGAGGAAATGAATAGTACTGAAGGTTTTTCTCAAGTAGAAAGTAAGAAATAAATGTGAATTCTGTGAAAATAGAAGCAAAGCACGACGAAGTTCCTAAAGACAGAGTAAAAGATTGAGGTGAAAGTGGTATCTTTTGTTTGGTCACTGAAAGAAATAGGAGGTCTTCAGTTTTTTGAGGTGAAATTTCTGTACTCTTTGTCTTACTTTTCTCATTGCTGAGACAAAATACCCAACATCTAAGGTTAAGGAGGAAAAGTTTATTAGGCTCATAGTTTGTAGAGTTTTTGGTATGTATTCAGCGGGTTCCAAAGCAGGGTGGCATGGCAGAGGGGCCAGTGCAGAGGAGAAACAGTTCATGGCCAGCAGCTAGTGACCACAGCTACCCTTGTTCTGTCCCTTATGTATCCAGGGTACCTACTCTTGGAGTGGGTAGCACTCAACCCCAGGGAAGGCTTTCCAAGCATGCACTTTGACAGCTATACTAAACCAGTCAGTGGACTAATATAGTAATTAGGCAGCTGTCATTCTAGCATCATACACTCTAGATCCAGCCACCTCTGAAAGGCCGATCTAGGACCACATGAGGCTTTGAGGGGTCTCTTAGGGCACAAGGCATGTCACCATCTTACTTTTAGGAATGTTAAGGAAAATAGAAGTATGTCTTTAAAACTTTGTTTCTGAAGTAGGTGTAATAATTGAAAGTCTGGGATTTTGCTGGAACTCTTTAATTTTTAATTAAGAATAAACTTTAAAGCTAGTTACCTTTTTCTCCCTTCCTTCCTTCCTTCCTTCCTTCCTTCCTTCCTTCCTTCCTTCCTTCCTTCTTTCCTTCCTTCCTTTCTTTCCTGTATTTGGTACAGGGTCCATTCTAGCTAGTTATATTTCTTTCTTAGCTGCTCTTGCAGATAACAGCAACTTCTCAGCAACATTTGTTCACTATAAGTAAGATACATTTTATTTGTAAGTACATTTACTTTCTTTTTCTCTCCAGCTTCTTCATAAAATAATCGATGGCATTTGTGGTCGAGTTTATCCTCTGTATCGGGATTATGACAGTGTCTGGGATTCAGCAGAATGGGTTCATGTTCTAGAAGATGTTACCAAGTTTTTCAAAGCTGTGGTTGGTAAAAATTTAACAGATGAAGAGGTAACTTCATTTTTAATTTTTATATCCTATAATAAATAATGCCCTGATTTTTAAGCTGAGTTTTAGAGCATTGTATAATCCTAGTGTTCTCACCAGCAAATACTATATATTTATATAACAACTCAAGCCACATTATTGTAAATAGTGAGTCTGAAATTTATGGTGTTTTGCCTTTTTGTTTTGTTTTGTTTTTTTGTTTTTACTGTTTCAGTTGTAAAACAGTTAAAACATACAGAAAAGTTCTAAATGAATACCTGTATTCCCATTAACCATAATGAAACAGATAACATTTTACTTTGTGGTTAAGGTTTTTGTGTTCGTTTCTTAATATTTCTTAGGTTGGTGGTGCTATGAATGCCCTGCTTAAGGAATTTTTGTGCCAAAGACATGAAGATATCCTCGTACATTTTCCTGTAAAAACTTGATTGTTTTAGTTCCCATTTATACTTTCAGTTTGAATTAATGTCTGTGCACAGCATAGGGGCAAGTTCAAATTTGTCTGCAGGAGTGTCCAATGACTCAGGAGCATTCAATGAGATGACTGTTTGGCCCCACAAGCTTATTGTGTGTTCTTTGTTCTAAAGTAGCTGCTTGTGTTTTTGAGAGTGTTTATTATAACTCACTAGTCTGCCTGCCATATTTTCGAGCTCTACACTTTTGATTACTGTAGACCTTTGCTTCACTAAATTAAGTTTTGGTATCCAGGAATACAAGACTTCACTAATTCTCAGTCCTCTGTATCTTATACACATTTGAAAATTGTTTTAACCACAAATCCCACTAGTTTTTATATTGAGATTGCATTTGAGAATTAATATCTAAAAAGATTTTAGCCTTTCAGTCTGAAGAAATGGAGAGCCCTCTATTTATTTAGACTAGCTTTGCTTTCTCTAGTGTTTCATAGTGTATAGTTCAGTTACAGTGTCTGAGTAGATTTATTTCTAAGTCATTGTTGTTTTTGATGGCCTTTAATTTTGTTTCCAGTTTATTGCTAATACATAGAAATACAGTTGCTAATATATAGAAATATAGTTGAGTTTTATATGTTTACCATGTGGTCAACAACTTTTTCAATTTATTTATTAGATCAAATGACTTATAGATTGTTGAGTGAAAGAATTTATATGCAATCTTTTTCCACTTTAATATCTTTTGTTCTTTCTCCTTTCTTATTTCATTGGCTGATACCTGTAGGGCAGTGTTGGGAAACAAAAACGACTGATAGTAGACATGTATCTCTCTCCTAACTTGAAGGGAAAAATATCTTCATTATTTCACTGTTTACTGTCTTAGCGGTGCAATTTCGTAAATATTATTAGATTAAAGAAGTTTCACATTTCTACCTTTGCTGATAGTTTTTATCAAAAGTATTGAAGTTAATCAAAAAAGTTCAGATTTTTTTTTCCTTTGTTTTGTTACTGTGGTTATTTTTGACCATCAAGCTAGCTTACACTGGCAGACTAAATCGCATTTGGTCATGTTGTCTTATCTACTGATTTTGTACACCAATATTTTGTTTAGGATTTTTGCATCTGTATTTGAATGACACTGGCCTGTGGTTTTCTTTCCTATAACAACCTTGTTAAGATGTCATACTTTATTCTGCATTCATGGAATAAATTTGGGAAGAAGTTTGCTATTGTTTTCTAGAGGGCTTATATGACATTGATTTTATATCTTTAATTTAGTTGCTTATTTTCAAATATTTGAGATGTATCTTTTATAAGTTTTTATCCACCTGCACAGTATTCAAAAATACAAATATTGTATTAACCCTTCATGATTTGCTATGTGGTTCAGCTCACTGAATATTCTGGTGAATCTTTTGTGTGCATTTAAACTCCTTTTGCACTTTCTCTACAGTCGTTTGGTATAGTCTTCTTTAGGTCAAGTAAGTTAAATGGAAAGCATTCTTAATTTCTCTATATCTTTTTCTGTGAGCTACTTAGTTGTGTTAACATCCCTAATTAAGGATGGATTTAGTTTTTCTTTGGAACTCCCAAATTTTGCTGATTTATAATATGAAGCTGTGCTAATGGGTATACACATATTTGTAATTGTTCCTCTTTTTTGTTGAGAGGCCTTCTGGCCCCCCGTTGCCTATTTCTTGTAATAATCCTTGGTTTAAGAAAGGGCTGTTATTTAATATATTGATAAACCTTTGAAACAGTATTGCTTCTGAGCTCTTCATTATTGAGCTGTTTCACTTTCTCTTTTGCAAGAACTTGCTAAAACTTGGTCATTACTCTTTTTCATTTCATGCTTTTCACAGTTATGAAAGTATCTTTATTATTTAAAAATTTGTATGAAAAGAATGAAACTATATATCTTGAGCAGAACCTTTTCATTTATTTTGCAATCATTTATTTTTGTTTTCTCAGACACTTCAACAGCTAAATCAGTTGAGTTCATCTCATCAAGAACCTATTATGAAATGCTTGAAAAGTAGGAAAGATGAAATTAAGCAAGTTCTGTTAGAAGAAATAGTTAATATTTCCTCAGCACAGCTGCAGGATTTTGACTGGCAGCTAAAGGTGAGAGGGAATCTGTTTATCTATGAGTACATTTTTTTATTACTTAATTTTTTGGAGATAGAGACATGCTTTTCTAATACATACCAGAAATTTGTATTATTTTGAGAATATATTGTTCCAGAGAGATAGCAAAGATGTGCATTGCCTTTTTTTTTTTTTTTTTTTTTTTGTGGTACTGGGATTGAACTCAGAATGCTGCACTTGCCAGGCAAGTGCTACTTCTACTGAGCTGTCTCCCCAGCCTAGTAGTTCTATATTCAATTCATATGTGTGAGTATATATAGGTGTGTGTGTGTGTGTGTGTGTGTGTGTGTGTGTGTGTGTGTGTATGTGTGTGTATATAGACTCTGATGGGCTTAGCCCACCCTAAAGGTGGAGCTGGTGCATCATGTGGAACTGGGGATTGAACTGTGGTCTTTGCACTTGCCTAAGCTTGAATAAGCAGGTGCTTTAGTCCACTGAGCCATCTTGCCAACCCTCAATTCATATTTTTGGCTAGAGCTTTTTACACTTTTGCTTTCTCAGCATTGGCCAACATTATTCTAGGAGGAGAATCTATAAGGTGATATTATTATTATTTTATTTATTTATTTATTTATTTATTTATTTATTTATTTTATGGGACTGGGGTTCAAACTCATGACCTTGCACTTGCCAGGCAGGCACTTGTGCCACAGAGCTATCAATCTAGCTTGATTATTATCATTAAGATGATATTAAAGTAGCAGTTTTAAAAATATTTTGAAGAGAGTCATGATCTGTAGAGTTGACAAAGAAAATGTTAGACCAACTTTCTGTTCCTTAAAAGGTTCTTAAGCCAGTAAATGAGAAGAATCAAGTATGCTGTTTTTCAAATTTTAACATGAACTGGCTGAAGTGCCTCCTGTTATCTAAGTGGTGAAGTGGTTAGAAAGCAACATGGTCAGATGAGCTGCTAACCGGATAAGTGACCCCCTAGTTACAGATGAATGAATTTGACAAGCCAAGAAGGTGATCTCTGTGGTTGTGGCCTGTTAACATTTTTATAAATATTATTGCTATCAAGTTTGAGAGAGGGCAACACCCAGGACATACATGATTAAATATGTGATGTAATCAAATTTTAAAATTATTTTATAACATCACACAGATTGGCTTAGTGAAGATAAATGATCAGGGGATAACCTAATTACAGAATTTTCATTTAAAAAGCATTTAAAGCATTTAAAAAGCATAATTATAGAAGCTAAGACAGAGATGCTAATATAGTGCATAAGAGAAGTACTTAGTTGTTTTATTTCCCAAAGTGTAGGTTGATACTAATTCTAGTTCTAAAAACTCCATTTTTAACTATTCAGTCTTTTTAGTTAGCTTAACACTGTTAGTTCTGGCTTCCAAACTTAAGCAGATACTTGAAGAAATTATAACTCAACCAGAAAAGAGTAGTGAGGTATTTAAGATGCAGTTAGAAGAAATTGCTTTGAAACATATGAGACATTTATGTGGAAAAGAGAAATCTAGTGTAAAATATGACAGTTATTGTCAGAAGATGACTAAAAGTCATATATGGATATGGGAGTAAATGTGTGGCTGGTTCAAGGACTCTGAAACTAGGGCAAAGAATAAGGCATGTTGAGCCGGGCATGGTGGTGCACGCCTGTAATCCCAGCACTCAGGAGGCTGAGGCAGGAGGATCGGTGAGAGTTCAAGACCAGCCTGGGCTACAAAACTGAGCTCAAGGCCACCCTGAACTGTACAGTGAGACCCTGTCTCAAAAAGACAAAAAAAAAAAAAAAAAAAAAAAAAAAAAAAAAAAAAAAAAAAAAAAAAAAAAAAAAAAAAAAAAAAAAAAAAAAAAAAAAAAAAAAAAAAAAAAAAAAAAAAAAAAGAATAAGGCCTATTATGGCTTTGAATTCAGCTTAGGGAAGGATTTGTTAACTATGGTTGCTTAGCACTATTTTGCCCCTTGAGGTAGCACCATCTTCTTCATTGGTGCTATTCTAGCATAGGCTGAGAAACTGCTTATTGTAGATATTGAGAATTAGCTATAAAACAGGCAACTAGAACGTGATAGAAAATCTCAGTCAGTGTGAGTACTGCTTTGGATGAGAGAATGGAGACGAATGAGAATTTGATTTTCCAGTACCAAAGGAGAGATACATCAATTTTTTTTTTTAGGGAAGGTGTTCTTTACCATTTGCATGAGACTTTTATGAAGTACTGTACTCTACACAAAGATTATAGGGTTTTCTGGCTCACATTCTAGGAAAACTGAGTTTCCTTCTGCCATCTCCTTTGATAGTACAGTGCTTATTTAAAAAAAATATTAGTGCCATGAATGCTATGTTTAGTTCTTACAGTTTCTCTAAGATATGTACACCCTGGAGATAGAAATCTAAGAAATTGGATAGATATGTTGAGGGTTTTTGTTTGGAGGTTCTAATTGGATGTGATTTTTTAAAATAATATTTATTAATATTTTAATAGTTGACAATGAATTAAATATCTTGATTTCTGAGAGTTTATTAATATTTCTAGTGTCTACTTTATCATAATACATAAACTGACATCTTTATTCTTTTTTAAGAATTCTGTATTTCTCGTTGTATTGGATCAAATCTATACTTTCCAGAGTTTTTTGTTAGTTTGTTTTACTAAAAGTACTTATGAAAGAATGTCTTCTTTACTAGATCTAGATATTTACTTCTACCACAAACTTGCTGGCTAGTAGAACCTTTTCCTATTTACTTTTTCTTGTTAATCAGTTTTTCTTGTTTTTCTGTCCTTCAGATATGTGTTATTTTGAGATGAATTTATTTCTTCTTCCTTTCTCAGCAATAATATTTTTTTAGTCTTTTTGAGACAAGGTCTCATCAGGCAGTTCAGGCTGGCCTTGAGCTCACTTTGATAGCCCAGGCTGGCCTGGAACTTGCAGTGATCCTCCTGCTTCAGCCTCCTAAGTGCTGGGATTATAGGTGTACACTACCACGCGCGGCTACTTTATTTCCACTTAAATGTACTTGCTAAATTTTGACGCCTTTTTAATGTAGTCCCTTTAACAATTTACTAATGATCATTTTCCTATTTTTAAATAGCTTGCACTTTCCAGTGACAAGATTGCTACTTTACAAATGCCACTTGTAAGCCTTCATCTAGATGTAAAAGAAAATGGTGAGGTGAAGCCATATTCTGTTGAAATGAATAAGGAAGAGCTGCAGAATCTCATAAATTCCTTGGAAGCAGCTAATAAGGTATCACTTTTCACCTTATCATATTGCTCAAATGGCTTTTATTGTTACCCTTAGAACAATAAAATAAAAATGTACAGGCAGGTTTTTTTTTTTCATTTTTCTCTAACAGATTATCAGCATAGAAAATACCTAGTTGAGGTGTTCTGATCACTAAGATTGAATGACTCATGACTTGTTCAATTACTGTTGGAAATGACTTATCAAGCAGTTATTTTTGAAAGAATAATAGTGCTCCTCTAATGTTGGATTGGCTTTGCTTCAGTGCTCACTAATAATAAAAATAAAATTTTACTTTGGGACCACTGTATTAGTAGATGAAGAGTTTTTATTATTACAAACATTAGTTGCTGATCTAAAAACAATCTTGATTAGCTAGATACTTTACAGAAAGTTACATTTTAGAGCCTTTAAGTTCAAGAGGTAAAATAATGCTTATAGTTATCATATATTGGGTTTAGACAACACAGAAACAATGACTGTCTTAAAAATTTTGGTTTTACAAAGCAATAGCTAAATAACACCAATGACTCCTAGTATTTAATAAGTGACAAAAATAATATTTAAACATTAGAAACTATTGTTATGAGGAAGAAATCTGTGTACATACATGCCCTCATTATTGCTTAGCATTTTCTCAGGTCATCTGTCCTGGCAGTTAGCTCTCCGTGGTTCTTATCCACCTCCATTGTTGCGATCAGTCTTTTTGATCCTGTCTTTTAATATCCTAACAACACTAGATGCTTCTTATGCTCTGCTGTTGCTCAGATATTTTAATTCCTTGATAACTGGCCTTATGCTTTGTGTCTAGATGTCCTCCAGAGGTCTGCACTCTTAGGTGGGGCTTTTCATAGGTGACTGATCTGGAGTGTGTCATTACTAAGACAATTGGTTTGGCCTGGTTCTGCTGGGCCAACATCAAGAATATGATGTTGGGTTTGACTCACAGTGAGATAATAGGATTTAGGGTGTTCGTGCTTCCCACCCTAACTAGCCTTGATAAGATATAAGGGACAAAAAGAGGGTCTCCTTCTCATTGATTGCTTGCTGCCACACTACCCTACCTTGGAGCCAGCCATCTATCAACTGAAAACCTCTACAAACTATCAGGCAAAATAAACCTTTCATCTTTTAACTTTGGATGTCACATATGTTGTCTCAGCAATAAGAAAAGTAACTAGGACAGTTGATCTACATGCCGAATAAGCAAGCTAGTAGCTCAGGCCTGCCTTGCCTTTAGTTTGGGCTAAGTATGTGAGAGGGAAAGTAAATACTGAGTGACAGAAGTCCCAGAGCCTCACAAAGTGCCACTGGTTACTGTGCATTGTACTTGCTTGTCTCTAGTTCTTTGTATCCTCCTTCTGAGATGTCAAAGCATTTCATTTAGGGTGCATGGAAATCTTTCTGGTATGACCTGATAACCCTTCTCTGATATTTTTGTTTAAGGTGGTCCTGCAGTTGAAATAACTAGAAATGAGGAACACCAACATTATCAGATTTCCCTGCTACAATTGATATGGTGCAGTGAACATGTGTTCTGAAGCCCTGCAGCATACTGACTGCTACACCAAGCTGAGAAAGGAGCAGCGTTGAGATTAGAAAGATAAAAATCTATTTGTGTCTCTGAAGAACAGGAAATTACATGGTTGAAAGGAAATACATAAAATGAAAATTTAAAAAGCTATGATACTAGTTTATATTTTCATAATGACTGTTTGATCTTTATCAGTATTTGAGAAATATTTGTTAATAGTTTTATTAAAGCTAAAAATAGTTTCTGAGGTAATGTAAACATACAAAGCACAAATGTAATGAAATATGTGAATAGCAAGGATACGTATTATGGGTATATAATAAATTTATAAAATTTAAATAAGTTTGTAAGTGTATATGTAAATTACATGTATAACTCAGGAGATTACATCTTTTTCATTTCAAAGAAAATATGTCAGATTTCTTAGAAAAAGGTCTTTGTGAGACATGAACAAGAAAATTGTTATTCTCTGTATCCTCCTGAGATGTCAAAGCATTTCATTTGGGATACATGGGAATCTTTCTGGTATAACCTGATAACCCCTCTCTGACATTTTCTGAGTGTACATCAATAATTTTGAGTGTATGAATTGTAGAAACTAAAAATCTAGAACCGAGAAAAGGTTAAAGTGACATTATTCTGTATTTCTATATCTGATTAGGAGACTGCTCTGATGAAAGGAATCCATTTTTATAAATGTCAGGTAATACTCTACAGGTCTGGTTAGAAGTTTTTGGTTATAATTCTTCAATATTGAATTTGACACTTTTGGATGTTTATCTTCATTGGAAGATAAACCATTTTTATTCCCAGCTAATTTTAAAGAAAGCATTCCAAACAAATAAAAGTGTTATGTTTTGTTTTTATGTGTTGTTTTTAGATGACTCCCTGCATAACAGCAGTTAATATAATAAATCAATAATACATAGTGTTTTCTATTTGCAAGCTTTATGTCTCCTTAATGCATCATACAATTCCTAGCAATGTTCAGAGCGTTTACTACCATTCTTTTCAGACAGGTGAAGTTAGACTTAGTTTTATTATGTGCGTATAATCTAAACAATGCTATTTGCAGTGAGGCATTACACTGAGGCCAGTCCATGAGGTGGTTGTTATAGATCAGTGATTAGAAAAGCTTTGGTCAGAATGTTCCTCAGTGTGCTATATTACTTTCTTCATTGAGAACATTTGTTTATGAAAACTTATATAGCAGAAGTCAGCAGTGTGCTTAATGTGCTTGTTGGTCTGTCCTCTTGGCACGTTCCTCCGGTCATTATGGACCAGTCAGTTCACAGACCAGTACTTTTGAGTGGCACTGTTATTGAGATTCGGTCTCAATTGCAGTCTTGCAGGCAGAATTTCTTTTCAGTGCCAGGGATTGAACTCGGGACTGTGTGCTTGCCAGGCAGACTTATGCCGCTGAGCTATATTCCTGGCCCCTGAATTTCTTTTACAAGAAATATATCTTGCTCCTGATAGTCCTCACCTCACCAGATAGTATTCCATTGCCATGTTCAATAGCTTGATTGAAATCTAATCAGCAAACTATGTACTGCTTTTAAAGGGTACAGTTTGTGGGGGACTTTTGGGTGAGCTCAGTGGTTTAAGCACCTGTGCAGGCAATCCCAGTCAGGCATAGGTGACAGCAGTTCAATCCCCAGACACACCTTTAAGGCAGCCTGAGCCAGCCAATAACTAACTAACTAACTAACTAACTAAATAAATAAATAAATAAATACATACATACATACATACATACATAAATGGTACAGTTTTCTAAGCTTTGACACACTCATGTAAGCGTCACTGCAGTTGAGATAGTGAACACTGGTAACTCCTGAGAGCCTTGAGCCTTGCTTCCCTACCCTAGGTAACCGTTGATCTGCTTCAGTTGTTTCACATTTTGGGCTTTTACAACATAGAGAACGCTGTCACCATGCTGTGTACATCTGATGAAGGGCTTTCCTTTTAATAGGATGAAGTATTTGCACTGTATAATAGCACACTGTTTATGCTTTCCAGAGTGGCTTTACCATTTCATGGTTTTACTGATCATTTCTTTAGTAACTAATGATGTAGAGTAGTATCTTTTAATGTACTTGTTTGCCACCTGTACATTCACTGAGGTGTCTGTTGAGATCTGTTACTCAGTTTTAAATAGGATTGTTTGTTGCTTGACTTTTTTCTGATTATAAGACCATTATCACATACATGGTTGTGAATATTTTTTCCAATCAGATCTTAATCTTTTTAGAAGAGCTTTACACTTACAGAAAGTTAGAGACAGTGGTGCAGTGTACAGTTCTCAAGCCCTGCACTGTTTCTGTGGCCTGTTAGGAGCTGGGCCACATGGGGGAAGTGGGCAGTGGTGTGAGCAAAGCTTCATCCATGCTGACAGTTGCTTCCCTTTCACTCACATCACCTCCTGAGCTGCACATCAGCGCAACAGCAGCAGCATTAGATTCTCACAGCACTAGGGGGCTGGGGAGATAGCTCAGTAGAATAAGCACTTGTCTGGCAAGCATAAGGGCCTGAGTTCAATCCCTGGTCCTGCAAAAAAAAAAAAAAGAAAAGATTCTCAAGGCAGAAAGTCTGCTATACGTCATGTATACAGTGCATACAATGAGAGAGACCTGGGTTGAGTGCTGCTCCTTTTAATCATTTGGAAGCCACTCCCACCCCACCACTGTTTGAGGAAAGATTGTTTTCTATGATAAACAGGTCACTGGTGCCAGAAGATGGAGGACACCTGGTGAAGAGAGTTGCTGCGTTCTTCATGCTGAGAGTTTTCCTATTGTAAATACCTCACATTGGTATAGTTTTGGTATAATTAATGAACTAATACTAATATTATTAGCTAAATTCCAGAGTTTATTCAGAATTATTTTATTTATTTTATTTTATTTATTTTATTTTTTTCAGAATTCTTGAATTTGTACTTAGTTTCTTTTTCATTCCAGAATGCCATCCTAGCTATAGTGTTACATTTAGTTATCACATTTCCTTGGGTTCCTCTGTTGTCCCAGTTTCCTAGACTTTATTTTATTTGTTTATTTATTTATTTTGTATTTTAGGGGAGGGTCCACAGGGTGTTCAGAGTCTCACTACTAGATCAGACTCGTAGTGATGCAACTGTTTACAGCCTCCCAAGAGCTGGGATTACAGGTGTGCAGCACCTATATCCAGTCTCTCTAGACTTTATTTTAGATGATCTTGACAGTTTTGAGACAAAAGGGGGTGATACTTTATAAGACAATTATTGGGATTTATCTGATTTTGTTTTTTCGTAGTTAGATGAGGTTCTGTGAGATTTGCAGATGAAGGTTGCAGAAATAATTTGTGATGTTTTTGCCACATGCCAAGAGGGAGCACTGTTAGGTGGTTGATGATGTGATGCTGGTCTTGATCACCTGGGCGAGGCAGTGCTTACCGAATTTCTTCACCGTGTAGGTAGTCTTTATTTCATCTTTTCACATCATGCTTATTGCAAGGAGATTGCGCTTTTCATCCCATACCTAAAGTAAAGGACAGTTGCCTTCTCTGAGTGTCTGCATAAACAACCTGGAATTCTGTTGTATAGATTGGTCTATTTTTCAGTTGCATCTCTCATGTATAGACTCACAGATACCTATTTTCTGCTCAGGTCAGAATCCATTTTTCTTCATCACCGAAATTCCATCTTTGGCCATTTAGAGCAGTTTTGTTGCCCACATGTCCCCGTGACCACATCTCCATCAGTGTGTGTTCTTTTGGGAGCATTTTAAAAATTCTTCTTAAAGGAACCCTTTTTAAAAAATATCTTTAATATATTCTAAGCTTCTGCTGCATATTTCTTACCCAGTCTTAGCTATCTTCCCAAGGAACCTTCTTTTTATTGAAATATATTCAAAACCAAGCTAAGTGTGGTATGCCTATTGCTGCTGGGGTATTGTAGCTTGTAGGCCTTCACAGAGCTGATAGAACAAAGGATTCAATTGCCTATGTACTAACCTGTGTGCAACTCTATCTTTCAGTATTCTTTATATAATATTATGTGTTTGTTATAAGCCAAATGAGCATTAGCATGTAGATTTTTCTAGCATCCTACACTTTGTAGACTTCTACTCTAACACTGAGAAACATGGATTATATCCCAAACTTACCCACTTATTTAATTCATTCATAGATCTGTAGAAATACTGAAGTTATTACTCTGGGCCTTTGGGGAAAAGCTTTACTAGCAAGAGTTTATATGCATATAGCTTCTCTTTAGTAGTACAGCTGCTACCAATTTCTCAACTTTATGTAGGTCAGTACCTCATTTACTTCATTGTTTATCGGTAATAAAGTTGGGTTTATTTATTTTTGCTAAAATCCGTATTGCTTTCTGGAGTACCTAAGCTTTTTAAATGATTAAAAAATATGTATGCTTCTACATTGCACAATTCCATCAGTTTAGACAAATGCATAATGCATATTATATGTCCACTTAAGGGCACATATTGGTTACTTCCACTTTTTTCCATCATGAATAAAGCTACCTTGAACATTCCTAGGCAAGGCTATATGTGGACGTGGGTTTTTAAAATACCAGGATAGGGCCTGCCGGGATGGCTCAGTGGTCTAAGGCGCCTGCTTTGGAAAGCTTGGGTGGCTTCAGGGACCATGGTTCTATCCCTGGCACCACATGCTGTGCCAGCCCTGCCCTCGGGGCGGGCTGAGCTGGCCATAAAAATGAGTGAATACACAAACAAAGGTTCTGAAACAAGAATAAAAATAATAAATAAAATAAAAAATTCTAAAAAAAAAAAAAACCCAGGATAATACCTAGGAATAAGTTGATAGATCATGTGTGAGACTACGCTTAATAACATGAAATGGCCCCATTGGCTTTCAGAGTTGAACTCCTCCCTCTTTTCCTTTTTATCTTTCTTATAATATGACAACTACTTGCTTAATTTTTAAGGGGATAGTACTTATTTCTTAAGTGTATGCCTATTGTGCAGTCAGTCTAGAGCTTTTTCATCTTGCGTGACTTGAAGTCTGTGCCCATTGAACAGCGACCAGCACCTTCCTGTTTTCCCCCAGCTCTTGGAAATCACCATTCTAGTTTGTGCTTCAGTACTCAGCTACTTTAGATATTTCGGAGGAGCAAGTGTATTTTCTTCTTCTGTGACCAGCTTATTTCACTAAGTATAATGTTCCCAAGCCTTTCTTTTTCAAAGGGGAAAAATAGTATTCCTCTTGTGTGTTCACATGCATTTAATCACTTATGAGTTGATGTGCAGGTGTTACACTTTTTTGCAGTTGCGAATAATGCTGCGGTGAACAGAAAGGGCAAACATCCCTGAGATTTAATTTTTTTTCTTTTGGAATTGTTGGAAGTGAAATTGCTGAATCATACTTTGTTATATTTGGAGACGCCACGTACTGTTTTCTGTGGCAGTGCAACATTTTGCGGTCATACCAATAGTACAAGAGGGAGCCATTTTCCCTGCATTCCTATCAGTATTTATAATTTGGTTTTGCTTGCCTGTTTTTTTTAACTTCAGTCATCCTATAAGGGTGAAATGATATATCATGGTTTTGATTTGCATTTCTCTGATGATTAGCAATATAAAAGGCTATTTATCATCTAGACATGTTTCATTTCTAACTTTATTTCAATCTTCCTACATACAACTATGTTTCCTGATTTTAGTATTTTAAAAAATGAACTCTTTAGTCTCTTTGGTTATTCTTTCTGCTTTTATTTTGATCACTGTGCTCCGATCTGTATTTTTTTTTTTTTTCCTAATATTTGGCTTAGTTTTTTTCTTCTTTTGCTTTTCTCTCTTGTTGCGATATAAATTTTGGTTGTGTATTAGACAGCTTTCTATAGAAATGAGAAAATGCATAAAAAAGCAGTTTAAAAGAAACATTTATTTTGGCTGGTGGTTGTCGAGCTTTCAGTCCATGGTTGCCTGGGTTCATATTTTCAGGTCTATCAATGAGGCAGAAACATGGCAAAAGGAAATGGTGGAGGGCAGCTCTTCACCTTTTGACAGTCAGGAAGTAGAGGCAGGGCCAGAGAGAAAGGAACCTTGTTGGAAACAAGTTTAGTCTGGACTCGTGGTTTCTTTGCATGCCCAGTAAGCTCTAGTGCAGAGGTAGCCTGGTGAAAGGGCCTGGGAAGAGAGTTCTGCTCACCAAGAAGCAGAGAGAGCTAGAAGGGATTGGAGAGTTTCTGTGGCCTTTCAGGTCATTCCCATAGTGCCCGCCTCTAGCCACGCCCCTCTGCCTACGTCACCTCAACTGTTGACATCAGTGGCAAAGTGCTCCTGTGACTCCATTGTCTTCCAAAAGCCCACTTCTGACTGCATGAAAGTTTTGGGGGAATGTTTTAGATCTAACGATAGCGTACTTCCATTGATTAGGTCTCTTTTCTTAATTTTCATCCCCTCCTAATAGCTCAGAAGATTATAAACTGATGGATATATTAGTAAATTGGTGAAGTCAGGGTCCTTAGGATCATTTTTTAGAAGCCCTCCATCTGAACACTGCTGCTACTGCCTGGCCAAGTCTACCAACACACGAGCTTTTGGGAAATGTTTAAGATTAATGAGTATAGGGCCAGGGAGATACCTTGGTGGTCTTAAGTGCTTGCCTACAGAACACAAGTACCAAGTTCAATCCTCAGTACTGCATGCCATGCCAGCCCTGAGCCATGCCAGCCAGTGAAACCAGGCATGGTGGTGGATGCCTGTAATCTTAGCACTGGGGAGGCTGAGACAGGAGGATCACTATGAATCTGAGCTGCACAGCAAGACGCTGTACCAAATAAATACGTAAATAAAAAAGATAAAAATGATTAATGCTTACAATCACATGTTTAGGGCTAAAAGATTTATTTAAGCACTGCCTTTGTAATATAAGTTTTGTGTCTTATGCTTTGATTTGTCTTAAGGCATTTTCTAATTTTCCCTTTGGCCTCTTCTTTTAGAAGTTGTTTGCGAAAGAGTGTGATGTCCAGTACTTGACAGGTGTCTGGTCTTCTACACTATTGATTTTTAGCTTAATTCTGTTGTATTCTTCAGAGATATTTGGTAAAATTTCAGTCTTCCTTTATTGCTTCAGGTCTTCACTATTGATCTGTCTGCATGTTCTGCCCATTACTACATGTTGAAAATCATTTGTTTTTATTGAAATATCCAGTTGTCTTTATCTTGCCACTGTCTCTCCTTCGGTTCTATCGATGTTTAATGTGTGTATTTTAGTGCTCTGGTGTTAGGTACACAGGTATTTATATTTGTCCAGTCCTTGCTGGAGAGTTGGACCTTTCATTTTATAGGATACTTTTCCTTCTGTGGGTTTGTCACAATGAGAAGGTTTGTTGGTTTCTTGTATTAGGAAGAAATAATCTCTGTCTCTTGGTGCCCAATTAGTTGCAGTTTCTGTGGAGAGTCTGCCATCCACTCCCTCTATTGTCAGCAACCCTCAGGCTTCTATAGTGTTCTGGAACATTCAGTGCTCTCAGGCAAGAGAGAAATAACTCTTGGGCCATGCTAGAAAGTCAATACAATGTACATATTCTTGTCTTCTCTGTAGGGAGAGAGGCCCCTGCACTGTGAACTGTGTCAGCTCTTCTGTGCCACAAGCCTCCAGAATAGCAACAAGCGACCTCCTGTCTTCCATTCTCAGGAGCCCAGGCATGAAGACGACACCAAGCCCATTCCTCCTCTCAATCAAATCGGTTAGTCGTGCAGTCCTGCAGAAAGACACAACACTGGACTTCTGTTCATCCCTCTTTTCTGCTCTGGACAAACCAAGAGTGTGGAATGTCCTCTTGGTGCCATGCTGAAGGGCAAATGAATGCAATCAGTTTTTCTGTAGGAGCTCATGCTGGGTTTGTGTTCATCCATGGTCCAGATATTGCTTAATGGTTTCTAGATTAGTCACAGGGGAATTGTTCTGTGTAAAGCTCTTGTTTGGGTGTTTTGAAGGGATTCAAAGTGACGGGGGAGGAAAGTGTGGGGCTTTCTGTGCTACCATCTTGCTGTCA
Organism: Myocastor coypus; assembly: GCA_004027025.1. Lineage (NCBI taxonomy): Eukaryota > Metazoa > Chordata > Mammalia > Rodentia > Myocastoridae > Myocastor > Myocastor coypus. The sequence continues at coordinate 30,211 of PVJA010011087.1, read as the reverse complement.
TTTTATTTTGCATTTCTAGCAGCATTAAGTGAAAGCTGCTATTTCTACTTTCTCAGCAGCATTTGGATTGCCAGTTTTCATACCTTTTGCATTTTAAAAATGTGATTGCTTTCTTATTGAATCATTTTAAACTGAGTTTTTTTGGAACTTTTTAGATATACTTAATGGGTTACATTCATTGTAGGGAATTTATACCTGTATCTGATACATCTTGATTTTTTTTTTCTAATCTCCTTTCTTCCCTTCAACTCTTATCCTTTTTAAAATCATTTTTCCCTTTTTCCCTTCCTTCCTTTTTCCCTTTCCACACTCTGGTTCTTTGCTTTTGAACATTTTCTTTTTCTTTTTTCCATTTTACAGTATCTGTTGCAAATTTTGGTTCCTTTTTATTCTTTCAGTTTCTTGTGCGAGGGACATGATGCAGTGTTTACACATGTGAGTCCAAATGATTTCACCTAAGAGTATGATTTTAAGGTGCATCAATTTATTTACAGATGCCTCATATCTGTCCTTTATGGCCCAGTAGTACTCTTATATAAAACAAAACAAAACAAAACAAAACAAAAAACCTACATCTTATTGAACTATGAGAACTGTTGGCATGCTTTGGAAACAGGTCTTGTGTCAGGCGTCTTTGCAAGTGTTGTCTCTTAGCCTGTGGCTTCTCTTTTATTTCTCCCAGCTCTTAACTTTTGAAGAGCTAAAGTGATGGTTGGATGTTCTTTATTGACTTTGTGGTGCGAGGGATTAAACCATGGACCTTGAGAATCCCGGTAAGCACAGGCTGTGCTCTGAGGTCCATGTGCAGCTCCCAACTGAAGTCTTAAATTTTGATGATGTCTGGTGCTTAATTCCTTTGTGAATCATAGTTTTGGTATTTTATCTAAGAAATCATTATATAACTTAAATGAACAGAGATTATTTCTTGGAATTTCTTCCATAAATGTGATAGTTGAGTCTTTGCATTTAGTTCTTTGTTCCTTCTTGTGTGAATATTTGAATATGGACTAGGTGTTAATCAAAGGTTACTTTTGCAGTGTGAGAATTTGTTTCAGTATCACTTGCTGAAAAGACTGTCCTCTCTTGTACTGTGTATGTCTTTGTCAGAAATCACTTTTGTATTTATGTGGATCAATATAAACTATTTGATTCCAGCCATCTATCAGAATGCTCTCTCTTGATCATTATGTCTTTATAATAAATCATTCTGTCAGTGTTAGCCTTCCAACTTTCTACAAAGTTGTTTTGGCTATTTTATTATTTGATTGATTGACTGATTTTTTGTGGCCAACTCAGCCCACCCTGGGGTGGGGCTGGCATGACATGTGTTGCCAGGGATTGAACTGCAATCGCTGTGTGCTTGCCTGAGTTTGTCTAAACAGGCACTTTAGACCATTGAGCTATCTCATTGGCCCATTTTGGCTATTTTAAATTTTTTACATTTCATGTGAAATGGGTTTTATAGTGTACATTGGACAAAAAATTGCTGTGATTTTTGATTTGCTTTGATTTTTTTAAGGATTTTTTTTTTTTTTTTCTGTGCAGGATCTCATTGCACAGCTCAAACTTGTAGTGATGGTCCTGATTTTTGCTTCCCTAGTGCTCTGGACTTACCTAAGCAAGTGCTTAGTTTGTTGAGCTATACTGTTGACCCTTAATTCTTTTTTAAACAACATATTTCATCAGTTTAAAAATTGTTTAGTTGTTTCTGTGGCTTTATTATGCTGTGCTTTGGTATATTAACATTTCTTTGCTTGCAGCTTGTTTTGTTTCTTAGACCTGTAGGCTTATAATTTTCATCAAGTTAAAAAAAAAATTATTATTTCTTGTCTTTTTTTCCCAGTTTCTTATACTCTCTCCTATTTTAGGGATTCCAATTACACTTTTAGGTGGCTTGAAGTACTCCAATATATCACTGGTACACTTTATTTTGTATTATTTTCCTCTGTGTTTCATTTCAGATAGTGCTTATTCTTGTGTCTTTAAGACCAGGAATCATTGTCGTACATGATGAAATATGTCCCTAAAAATTCATATTTTTCCTATTGTTTTATAAATATCATCCAAGTCTCTGCTTAATTTTTAAACATGACATAAAATTCGAATAAATTTCTGATATCTTAATTTATCATCACTGTTAGCTTTGATTTGTTTATACTCACCGTAGTTCCTGTTTTCTTTGCATGCCTGGCAGTGTGTGTGTGTGTGTGTGTGTGTGTGTGTGTGTGTGTGTCTGTGTCTGTGCACGCTCAAAGTGATTAAGTTACTTCGAGGCGATGATTGCCTGAAGCTTTAGGCTTACTGTTTTGATTTGTTCGGCAGGTCCAGGGCTTACTCATGGGCCCATTAGTTCTCACCCACAAGGCTAGACTTTCCTGACTTCCTGACTGCTCTACCTAGCAACTTGTGAATTAAGAGTTTTTCCAATTTGTTAAATGGAAATAGATCCTATTCTTGGCAGCACATGAGTGAGCAGCAGGCTTTGTTCTCAGATTCCTACAGTTGGTTCTTTCCCTAGCCAGATACTCAAGACAAATCTTCTGTAGTTTTCTAGGCTGATTTGTTTTGCAGAGAAGTCTCTCCTTTTCACGACCTCTCTGTGAAATCTAGGTGCTTTTGTCTTCTGGACTCTAAACTCTGTTTTAGTGACTCAACTCAGTCTCCAGCCTCCCCTGGGTTCCTGTTCCAGAAAAAATAAAAAAAAGGTCTGGAATTGGATTTAGTCCTCACTACACTTCTCTCCTGTCACTTATTAAGGGGGAGTCCTTCAGTGTCCGTGGGGTGTGTGTGTGGTGAGCAGGTGGGCTCCTCCCTGACCCCTTTGGTTGTTTTGAGTCACACTAAGTCTGTCTTGATTGGGAAAATGTAAATCCATGCCAAGTCAGTTTTAGGTGAAGCAAAAGAAAATCATTCTGTTTTTTTTTTTTTTTTTTACTTTTTAAATTTTTAAATTTTTTGTTTTTTATTGTAATATGAATAGTAAAATATGGACAGTTAAATTTCCAGGTTGTGTGAATATATAATTTGAAAGGCATTAGGGAAGATGAGAAGACAGAATAAAATGTTTATTTTCTTCCTGTAACTGTATCCTGATAAAATTAAATCTTAGAATAATGATCCAAAGCAGAAGTATGATTATGTAGTATTATTTTTTTCTGCCCAGAGGTATGTAAAGAAAAGCATCCTAAAAATAGTAAAGACAACAGGTGCACTATAAATTCCTTTAAGAGAATAATCTTCCATGGGTAGACATGAGGATGTCACAGCCAGGCTGAGCCCCACGGACTTGGAGAGAGCCAGTTGTCCTTGCTGTGCAAACTGGAACCTAAGGTGGAGTCTTGCAAACTCGAACACAATTCAATAATGACAGTGTTATACTTATTCTTACAGTAAAGGCAATATTTATTTACCATTAAAATGTGTTTATCTTCTATTAAGACTAAAGTTTCTCTTAAGAATCTTGTATCTTTGAAAATAGGTTGTTTCCTTGTGAACACAGAGCTTGAGAACATCGGCCAATGACAAGCATGCTAATAGGTTTGCTGTTTTGCTGAGAATAGCGTTTCCTGCTCCTAATATCTTCTCTTTGGAGTGTGTGATAATTATTGGAATTTTCTTTTTATAAAATTCTGAACTTCTGTAAGAAAAAACCCCAGTAAATCAATTACCTTTTGTTTACATGATACCAATAAACACAGATAAAAGTTTGCCATCCCTGGAAATATCTTCACATCTATTTATTTACTTATGACATTGGAGATAATACTTTACAAAGGTGGGGAAATTCTGGAATCATTGAGACTCCTGCAGCTCAAAAAGTATGTGCTGACATACTTTGATACAAAGGAGTTTGTCCTTTGAACATTTTTATAATTTAAGTCTTTTAGAATGCTTATGTCAAAGATCAGGTATTTCTATATTTCAAAAGCTTCTCAGTATGTTTTTAATGTTATCTTTGGATTTTATTTCTTTTTTAACAATAATCATGTTTCCTGATAAATAAACTTGGTATTTTTTCTTCCAGTACACTTAATTTTTCATTGACTTTATGCATTGAAAGTGTCTATTTTGAAGTTAAACAAAACTTGGATTTAGACACATATTTTAATGACCTTATATTGTGTGAAGTGATGATGTTTAATATAAAGGCTCAATGTCTGCTTTGAAGTTAGGCACAAGACTCCACTGCTTACTTGGAAAATCATTATAATTTTTCTGATCTTCAGTATTGTAAAGCCCAAAACAGGGAAAAGAAAAATCTCAGAACTCATGGATAAACTTAATTTTCACAGAATATGTGTGAGGCAAATTTTAATGTTATCTGCACTTAGGAAACTGGCCACCCTGGTGTCTCCATATAGGAGCTCATGCAACCTCTGCAGGTGAATAGGGGCATCCAGTGCCTTCAAGTCACTGCTAGGAAAGATGGGGAAGGAAAGATGCTCTGGATTCAGAACTTGAGAGACTCACTTCAAGTAGACGGCATGTGGACTCTCATACGAAAAGAAGGAAACAGCTGTCGAGGACATATTAGAGGCAGCTGGAGCATAGGAATCCAGACTGGGCGTTAATGATATCAAGAAATTATGTTCATTAACTATGCTAATGATTGTAATGGTTAAAATTCTTAATGCCTGTGACTTACAGAAATGACATAAGATACAGTATTTATTTTAAAATACTTTGGAAACATACAAGTGATTTCATTGCAGAATGTGGGTGTTTCATATGTTCAGTTTTTTTCAGAGTGAAAAATGATGCATTGAGTTTGCAGGTGAATAGCTTGGATAGTAATGACAGCACGGATACACTGCACAAACATAGAGGCCTGGATGTCCAGAGCCTTTTTTAAATACCACCAGGTGATCCAGTCTTTATCCAGTTCTCTTGGGGCCTATTTTTGCTGTCTTTGTAATCATCACTGAGCATCTCACCATCTAAATGGCAATTTTCTGAGGCTGAGCAGGTTGTTTGGTATCATTACCATAGCCTTTCCCCATTGCCCCTGCTTGATTACTATTAGCTGCTTGCTAAATTAATAAAGATTTTGTTTTCCTTTGTCTCAAAAGTTAGATGCTAAACATTTATCTTAACCCCATAAAATAGGTCCTACACATACTACAAATATAGTGTTTTCTTTTCTAATTTCAATAGTGTCGGATAGCCATTTTACTTCCCCACTGGTTAACCCAGTTCTGGAAACAGTTGTGAATTTTGAATGCCTCAGATGGGAGCTGGGCAGGTTGGGGCAGAGCTGGTGAAATGGTGCTTCCCAGTTATTTTGTTAGCTGGAGGTTAAAGTTGTCCCTAGGCTACAATCTAGACTTTTGTTTGCAAGCTCTTTTACTAACCACCAGTTAATGGATAAATGAACTTCACACCTTCAGGCTGTTAATTATTTTATTGTTAACACATTCTTTCTGAAAGGGAGAAATGAGTTTAGAGGTTGGAGGTCTTCGAATGAGGAGACTGACAAGTAGGCCAACTCTAATATTCATATTTACAGTGGAGATTTTAAAAGAAATTTGACATAATGCACCTCACAAATGGACACTATTAATCAGTTTTAGGCATAATTTTTTAATACAACACTTCATTTCTTCATTTTTTTCTCTAGTATACAAACACTCTGTTTTGTCAAAGGTTTGTAATATGTAGTAAAGGATATGAAAAAATAAAATCAAACTGGTACAGAAACAAGCTCCTGGAAAAGTGCTGGTATCTTTTTTTCCCCAATTGTTGGATAATCCTATAAAGAATTTCTTTCAAAATAAAGGGATTTCGCTTTGTAGTAAATTTTATAATAAAAGCTCTCAAATGATAGATTCAGAATTCTAAACATTTTAAAGGATTATAAAAAGATATGCCTGAAATCTTGCATGTTTTAAAATGCAGTACAAAGTAAGCTTTTTATATGTAGGCATTTTTAATAAAAAATTTTATTCGAGTTGAAATAAACAAGCTAACATAAATTGTACATATTTACAGCAATAAGCTACATCGCAGAAGCTACACAGAAACTTTTGTAAGTACAGCTGGTGGTTTTTGACACCAGCCTTTCAAATGTGTTTTCTGGCATTTGTGGCAACATTTAAAACCCTGAAGTACCAAAGCAAACAGCAACAAATTTAATAGCAAAGCCACACTATTAACAAAATAGTAAGTGAACTACAGTCCTGTGACTGTTAGGATACCGGTGAGTCCTGAAATCGAGAGCACAAGCATTTCTTGTGTCCATACCTGATTGCATGTAACTTGATTTTACTGTTTTATAAGAATGCACAGTTACTCAATGAATGATTAGGAAGAGAGAAAAGGCCATGGAGGGGAAAAGGGTCAGGAATCAGAGGCCACTGAATTTCTTCTTCACTAATTCACTGCTTAGAGGGAGATCTATGTCTGCGTTCATGAGTATAAATCACAGTCTTCAGGCTTCGTGGAATTTGTTCATGGATAGCTTTTGAGATAATAAAGGCATGTGTTAGACTTTAAGCACATAAAAAGGAATTAATGGTCAGGATATTTTAATCAAATCCCTAACAGAAAGGGTATAAACAAGCACACACTGTATGAAAATTTGATTTCCAATGTAAAAAGCAACTACAGAAAACCACAAGTACTGTATTATTGGACAGGACAGCAATTTCAATCAGAAAATGCAGCATATAGTGATACAAAATAGAAAACTTTTGAATTATAAAAGTAAGGAGTCCATCTTTTCCTTCCTTTGCATTTTTTTTAAAACTGGTCTCATCTCATTAAAAAATTTCTACATGTTCTCTGAAAAACTCATTGTTGCCATTTAGCTTCTTTAATGGTCTGGTAGGTATACAAAAGTATCACATGCTTATGTAAGAAAGGAAATGCTTATGTCAAAAGAGCATTAAACTATTTTCATGGATGTTTCTTTGCAATGAAAGAAGTTCTGAAAAATAAAGAGAGGAAAGGAATTCCTTTATTTGAAAAACTGTGTAACACCAGTTAGGAAATGAATTACTTAAGTCATAGTTGGTAGGAGAGCAGATAGCAAACTTGATTAGTGAAGGCTTAAAAACATGAGGAATAAAACATTTAACAACTTCTGACATATTTGGTGCATTTAGCATAACGGATTTTGAGAGGCAAATGAAGGTACTGGTATTTCTGCCTGTACTTAGCACCTGCCTTTGAAAGCTGCAACTATTTAGTACAGGATTCTATGAGTGAAAAGGTTAGTGTGCCAAGTCGGGCCAGTTTTTGGATTCACAAGTTTTAGCTGAAGTGGTAGCCCAAGAGGTGTTCCATTGCTGGCAAGATACTAATCTCCTATTGTTTAGCCTAGTGAGTCCTGCTTTCCCTGCCCTCCTGAACCACTGTGTCACTATCTCTGCCTTAGGTTCGATCCTCTTAGATCAGAGCAGTGAAATGATTATTTCAAGATGATGGGCAGAAGTAGAATTTTCCAATCTAGATCCATATACTTTTCTCTGCAAAACAGTTTTATTTACATTTAAACAACATTAAAATTTGCATTTTTCATTTGTATTTGCTTTTTGAATGACATGCCATCATTCTTTCACAGTAGCCATAAGGCTTCTAGAACAATGGCCCAAAATATTACCTGGTTGTCTGAAATACAAACTTACTTTAAAATGTCAAAGTAGTTTTGGCCTTTGTAATATTTATGTTAACATCCATGCAGATTTTATTTTATGGAATTTCAAAAAACTTCATGCAATCTTGACCTTTTCATACTCCTACATAGCAATTTTTATTGAAGGTTGTTGAGCCTCTTTAACATGGAGATTGAACAACACAGGAGATATGTGTGTAGAGAATCCTAAGTGTCCCCTTTTTAGAAGAGTTCTGGGTGTTGTGAATGTGAAAGGCCGCTTGGATATTTAACACTATTCTATTACACTGCAATGAGTTAGGCGAATCTAGGAGCCTTCCTAAAAATGTCTCAGGGCATTGTTACACAAGGTAACATATGTCAAGCTTTACCCAGTAAGTATTTAAAAAGATATAGCAAACAAAGATGTGTATCAATAAGGACTTGATAAGAAACAAAAACTAGATGTAATTCAATGCATTTATAGAATATATGTAGAAAAATAGTAAGATTGGGATGGCTGATTGTCACTCTGAGGTAAGACTTGCTAATTACATCCTTATTTTACGCTAAGAAGTGAATACTACACAGAACAGGAGAACAGGAATGTTTAGTGGCTAAAAGGGCAATACAAAAAGCATTTTGCTGTACATTCTTAAAAATTTAGTCTTGAAAAACAGTGGCAAATGTCAAGAACTTTCTGTCTCTCTTAGATAGTACTGAATCTTCTACTTTTGACAGAAAAAGAATTTAATATTTAACACCCTCTAGGAGAATTTACATTGGGAAATCTTCTATTGGTAATGAAGTATAGTCCTAACTGCAAGAATTTTCCTTATAGAAAATTCAAAGACTTTTACTAAGACACCTGCACTGGGCATGTTGGTGCACACCTGCAGCTCCAGCATTCTGGGGTGCTGAGGCAGTAGAACTTCACAGTAGAGCTCAGCTTATGTAAATTAACAACTTAGTGAGATTCTGTCTCAAAGTAAAATAATTTTAGAAAACTGAAAATCTGGGGCTACATAGCTCAGTGGGAAAGTCCTCAATTGCCAGTAGCAGAAGAAAAAAGAGACATACATAAACAAGAAGGAAAATGAAACTTCTATGAAGGAAAATTTCCTTTTCTTATAACAGAAAGGCTGTAATAATTATAGAAAATTCAGTTCTGCAAAGGCTGGTCAGTCTAGAGTGATGACAGCATGAGGACTCAGTCTACGTAATCATACGCTTGGAAAAAATCTCAGGGACAACTCTGTATGATGCCAGCTGGCATTCAATTGAATGTTGACTACATTTTTAATTTATGTAGAGATTGTAGGCATAGGCTCTTTGGGACTAAAATGACTTAGGTGAGAGTGCAGAGCTCATCTGCCTCAGAGACAGTGTCTGTAACCCTAAAGTATTATCCGTATTAAAGAAGTGTATCTATATTGCTGCAGTTACCATTGTGGGTCATCTGATCAAGCTTTGTAGAAACTACCATGGATAGTGCGGTCAGTGCTTCATCAGTACAAAATAGTTAGAAAATGGGGTGTTTACTGTTAAGAACCTTGTACTTTAAGGAGGCAAAATACCTATTTATGAAACTACGGAGGATACATAAAGTGTCCACTCTCACTGAACAAGTGTCTTCAAGAATTGAGGATGTGTTAGGTGGAGAACGGGCAACTGCAGATGGGTTGGGAGTGATGATGGCTGATCCATAAGAAGAATGTCTGGGTCGTAGAAATAAAATCCAGAACACCCAGCACAGAAGAGAGAACATTTTGGAGTTCTTAAAGGAGACTTGTTGAAGTGAAAATTGAGGCCTAACGATTAATTGGTTTGAAGCTGATTAAGGAGAAGAAAGAAAGAATGGGCCTAAGTGTCAGAGAAGACTGTGGTCAGATGAATAAATGATTCCTAGGAATGGAGGTATGTTTATTCCTATGTAGTACTAAATTTAGTTGAATTTCTCATACATTCAGGTTTCCAAGACTCCATAATTAGGGTAGCTGTAGAATGTATTACTCAAGTGGACATTTTAAGAACAAAATGGGGACCTTAATAATTACATGCGGACATTGTCTTAGGCAGGTTGGGTCCTATGGTTCCCTAACAGTGATGTTAACTGAAAGTGACTGAGATACATCCAGGCTACTCTGCTATTGGTCAACCATTCCTTCTACATTTTTTGCTCAAGAATAATGGAAGGTTTTTGTGTATGGGGTGGGGGAAAAGGAAAAAAGAATAAAACTACATAGAGAATACACAGAATATTAGGCATGCCATTTAGCTGTTGGGAGAGGAGGTGGTCCTCTTCCTTCCTACCCTCCACTCACTTTTGAGCTACCCAAAATGGATCATCAGGATACAGAGAATTAAATCTAGACAATGTGGTGGAGTAGAAAAATCTTTGCCCTTGCATGCAAGAAAAGCTGGAAATTAATATGAACTCCATCAGTAAGCTTTTTAACTGTGGGTATAACTTTTAACCTATTTGAACCTCTATTTCTTCATATTTGTATCGTCATGCTTGTGGAGAACAAGTCATTAATTTATATGTGAGAAACTGTTTCCTTAATGCAGTAGGCCATTTGTGTGTGATGGCAATTTTTGAATGTCTATCTGAAAGGAAGCTAGTTTTCCCTCTTTCAGTTAAAAAAAAATTTTTTTTTTCAAGCACTGGGTGGCTCTAGTAACCCGTGTTGTAAGTTTGCCACAGTCATTCCATTTCTTTTGTCAGTGACTGGCTCAGAGTTTTAAAGGCTGAGTAGTGCTTCTCCTACCTTCAAAATAAAACCATTAAATATGACCTCATCGCTAGATAAAAAGCTTAGGAAATGGAACAAGAAGGCACTGAACTAACTGCCTTAAAAACAGCAATAACTTCATTTGCACCGAAGAAGGTTGGAATGAGTCTGTAAGATGCCAAACTTGAGGGGCAGAAGACCAAGGCAGTTTTGAAAACAAAGAAATTGTTGCCTTCATAGACTGAACTGCCATGGAAAATAGGAATTTCTAGGCACTGTCCTAACAATTTTAAATGGTCAGGGGGCTCTTAGGACAGTCTGGAATTGGACAGTTTCTTTAAAAATAAAAAGTTTAGCAGAAAGATCTGTTTGCAGAAATTATGTTGGAGACCATCTTCAGGAATTGAATTGAGTAGCATGCATACTTGAAGGATATGAATAGCCAGAAATGCTAACCAAAAGTTAGTAAGTAAATTTTAATTTTTGTCATGGTTGAGTCTGAAATATTTGGTGGAGTTAACTGGTTAAGTAAGGGCCTGGGTAAGTCAAGAAGAGTAGGTAAGAGAGGCTCTAAATGCATAAAATCTTGACTGAGAGCTCAACCAAATCTGTTATTCTGCTCAGGACAAGACAAGGGGTGGGTTAGGCCTAGGGATGGTAGCACATTACTGCAGTGCTTGGGTTCAGATGCTGTCTAGAGTTGGCCTCCCACCACTCAAGGAAGTGTTTTATGTCAGTTTCTCGACTGAATTTTAAAGAACTGTTTAACATCTCTCACATCTAAAATAAGAGTCAAGATCACATTGATTTACATTATCTGAGACTGAAAGATGGTCTTAAAAGGAAATATGATAGTATGTAGCATAAAATAATGATGGTTTTTGCTACTTGTCTACATAACTATGTATTTGATATGTAGGACATGAACATGTCCTAAAATCAATTCACTTGCTACCAGATGACTTACTCTTTTTTTTTTTGAAATTTTTTATTTTATTAATTATTTTTTTCTTGTTTCAGAACCTTTGTTTGTTTATTCTCTCATTTTTTATGGCCGGCTCAGCCCGCCCCGAGGGCAGGGCTGGCGCAGCATGTGGTGCCGGGGATCGAACCGCAGTCCCTGCAGCCGCCCAAGCTTCCCCAAGCAGGCGCTTTAGACCACTGAGCCATCCCGCCGGGCCCCAAGATGACTTACTCTTGAAGACATGCAACGAAGATTATAACTAAATTTGGGAACTACACTAGCAGAGGCCATGGTACTACATCCTCCCATTAATCTCCCATATAAGTGAATCTCATATCATGTTTGAAGCTTGGTTCTGAAAGATAACTTAGAAGTCATCTGGTACACGCTCAGGGTTATATGCCTCAGCAGTCATAGGAACAGCTTCCTAATCTATGCACTATATGTCTCTATAGGTACAGGAAAAAGTTTGCCATGTTCCTCAAGGATTGCCTGCAACCAGTGGCATGCTACTGGAGTGTAAGTTCTTATAGAAGGAATAATAACGAATTTTCCACTGCTCAAAGTCAAGACTGAAGGAGTACATGGGTAGGTAAGTCTGCTGGGAAGAACTAGTACAGAGTGGATTCATATTGCGAACATGCAAAAGATGGCGCTGTCTCCACATTTTGATTCAATAATTAAATTTTCACAGATTGATCTATGATTCTACTTCCACTGTATTCTGAAATGAGATGGGAGGCTTGTGTAGACATGTGTACTTTTTGCCTAAGGAAGAGAAAAACAGGAAAAAAAAAAAAAAAAAAAAAAGCAGCCCAGGATAGTTCAGTGGAGATTGCTATGACCTACAAGTTCTCTCTGAAGACTTTCAAAAGGCTACATTGAGTGGGAATTACAAAAATTACTAAAATTCATTGTTATGCAAGTTAAAATGAAGATACACTATACATGCCTCAGAAATCAAGGCTTTCAGCTGTTTGTGGCCAAGATAATTTTTGACGTTTGGGAATGACAAGAAAGATGAGTCAACTGCTTTGGGTTCACGTGAATCAGAATGGTATACAGCACATGCGGAAGGAATGAAGGCAGAAGAAACCACCTACTTTACATAAACTAACACTGCAAAATGCACACATATCAGAGCTTAATAATTTGTGTGTATAAAATTACAGTGGGAAAGTCTCCTCTTCCTTGTTTCTCCACAAAGGAAACCCAGGAAGAAGCAAGAACCAGGCAGCAGTACTGGTTGCTCTGGTTCACACTTTGGCTTTTGAATGGGACTCTTTTAAGCCACTGAGTCTATGACCCTGTATTCCTAAGGCAAATGAATAATGCTATTTACTCTCTTTCATTGATTTATTTATGTTTTGATTGTCTGTAGGGCAGGAAGTGCAAGTAGACTGCCTTCCTTTCTCAGGCGGTTCACAAATATACCTAGTGTTCCCCATCGATCCTACTTTAGCTTTCGTGATGAGTCTGAGATATGCAAGGAACTTAGGGACCATTTCATTAGAAATGGTTGAATCTCTTGACTTGCCAATGAATTTTTTAATTATGCAAAAAGACCAGGCACAACCCAAAACACAACTCTAAGTCTGTTAGAGTCCTTCAATGCAAGTGGAAATTCTTGGTTTTGAAAAGTAAAAGAAACACAAAACTCTTCACTGTTACCTTTCTAGGGACTTAGAGTTTTCTGTTTTGTAGTTCTTTTATTGAAAATAATTGCTTTCAGAAGCTTGTTTGTATAATTGTAGCCTTCAGCAATTAAGTTTTCTATTAGGTTAGTTGATTTTAATTATCTTAAAAATTGTTTAAAATAAAAGCACATTGTGTTCTAGAACTAGAAATTGATGAATCTAATTACCTCAAGCAAGGTATTTCTTTTTTTAATTCATTGGATGGTAGGAACAATAATTGTTCCTATAACATTTTGGAACAGTAATGGTTCCCTAGGACTCCGAGTTCTTAAAATGTGGACATACATTCCCATCTTACTAATGCCTTACACTGAGGAATTCATTTTTAAAAACATAATACCAAGCCAGTTTCTGTCCCAAGGGTTTGGATACTCTGAGTTTCTACAGACACCATTACCCTTTCTCGGACTGCCAGTTTCTGTGGGAACACATCCTATGGCACAATATCCCACATTCTGTGGAATTTTCTCAGGGATATCGGTCTTAGGGGAAAATAAACTTAAACTTCAGAACATTAAATTACCAGACTCTTTTTAAATAAAAAGAGAAACTGCCCCCAGTTGAAAAGTCCTTGTCATTTTTAGTTACCAGTCAGTTTATACCAACACTGTGCTTTTCTTTACCTTTAAACAATAATGGCATGTTTGCCTCTGGATCTTTTGAGATCAGTCAGCCAGTTAGTGCTATAAGGCCATTTACTATACCGTCCTTTGCTCCTTCCTATAATTTGGTCATTTGAATGGATCAGGCCATCCCTTCTATTCATTTTTATTCTTATTAAAAAGTTCTGGAAAATATGGTAGAAGAGAGGAAGTTAGAAGCTAAAGCTATTGGCACAAATGAGGCTTTGGATAACCTGTGAATTTTAAGCATCTCTTCCATTCCTGACCCCTCAATGGCATGGATAATTCAGTCTGAAGGTATGAAGAGCCACAAGTAACTCATAGGAACACGTCTACTTTTCACAGCATGGTTCCAGGAGCAGCAGGGCCCAGTCCTCATTTTTGCTGGTGCGCTGTTCCTGGGTCTTGCAGGCTGTGGCCTCTGGCAGCTGCTGTCCCTTCTGTTGCTGTGGGACCGGGAGGCAGTGACCACAGATACCTGGCTATGGCTTATGGCAGGAATACACAACTGCACACACGCAACAGTAGATAAAGAGCAAGAGCTGAAAAGGTTGTGGTTTGGGCCCAAATCACTAGTCATTTCACTTCATGAATAACAACAAATGCTTTATAAGCTTATGTTATTTACAGTGCTCAGGTTTTTCAAACATCCACCTGAGGACCACCACACCACAAGGAACAGTTCAATGAACTATGTACAGAATTTACAATGAAGTTTACACAATAATCTACATTCTGTTTCCATTAACAAACTCTGCCTTTTGTTTTCTACTGGCTTTCAGGAAACATTTTTGTGTATTTTGCTATTTTCTTCATCCCAGAAACCTGATGATCTGAACGAGCTTGAGCTAACACTTACATTTTCCTTTTGTCTCCCTTCTGGGATGTGTGATTGTATAGGAAGGGAAATGGTGACACATCACTGTTTGGCAAGATACTATTCAAAACTGTCTAGAGATGAAGTTTTGGAGACCACTCCATTCCAGAAGCATTATACATACATCTTTTTTTGGTTAACTTGGCAGATCATAATTGACCTGTTTCCTAAATGAATATTTATAAAATAGTCATTGATTTTTAGAAAGACAGAATTTAGCCCATGTTTCTATGTATTGTGCATAATATTTTTAAAAAGGAAAACCTATGCTTGGACCCTTAAGCCAAACTTAAGCTCTGCACCGTATTTTTCTGTTCACATTTTCAAGATCTTTCATTGGCTATACTGCACAATAAAATGACATGTGTGGAAACACAGGTCCTGCAGCAGGCAGGAGAACCCACCAGGCTGCTATTTTTGGCAATGGAAAGGATGGATGTGATAATTCTGGGTAATTCAAACACAGATAAAACTTTAATTGGTCTCTGATTCACAGAGTTGGTAAGAATAACAGACATGTCATCTCTTTGAATTTGAAGCCGAGGAACATGAAAAGAACAAAGGCGTGTGTAGTCCTCATTGTAAAATGAAAGATAAGATTTCTGCTGCATCTGCACACATTCAGTCTGCACAGGTTGTGTCATAGTTGGAAATGTGAGCATGGGGTTCTCTGGACAGGACTGGCATGAGAGTGAGGCTGCGGAACTTTCACCCTCTTCTGCCACTTAATATAGGGATTTATGGCTATTTGCATAGCAAAAATAAAACAATACGAAAGCAATTAAATAGTAACAGTGGTATAATGTAATAATCACAATCTTCCAAGAATGGGTGCTACTATGAGGGAATTTAAGAATATTTTACAACTTTTATGTTTTATGTACACTATTTGGGTCAAGACAAGGGAGACAGCCAGAGAAGGTTTTTTTTCCTATACTTTGTTCAACCCAGAAGGGGAGGGCTTAGCCAAGAGGAGAGCCAGGGAGCAAAGGATTAGTCTGGAAAGTGTACAAAAGAAGCAAATGGGACCAGAGGTCACTGACCAGGAGCATAGAAAAGGCTCTACTCACTTGATTCCTATTGCCTAATAAAATTGGAGCTGCTTCATAAAATGCTGATAATTGTGGCTGTGACTCCTGTACTGACAAAATAAAGGTACCACTTTTGTCCCATGGGTAAACTGAGTTGTAACTTTACACCTTACAAAGGTTAAGCTATAAGAGCTCAAAATACTATCTCTTTTTGAGAAGATGATTTACATGTAAAACTGCAGGAACAATACTTCAGATTTTTAAACATAAGATAGAAATCATAATGAAAATACAAATTTTCTCAATCTTTTCCAAGAAAAGAAACCATTTTGTTAAGTAGCATAGATTATAATTACTTTCTGATTTAACATTTCATCACTAAAGACATTTTAAAGAGCTTTGACATCATAATTATTCATTTCTTTTATGCACCAGTCAGAAATGTTTCTTCCTATGTTTAAAACAAATGGCTACACAGTGGTTCCTGGATGGTCATTAGGAATATTAATATTACAGTCACTGACATGGCCACCTTCTACCCCATCTCTGCCATAGAACAGAACAGAATTTCAAAATAAATGTCTTTTTGCCCATGGGTAGGGATGACTTGGACCATGGAAGTGTGTTCACACAACAGACAACCTAAGTAAAAACCTGGTCCTCATAACTCTATTAATTCCTCATGAACCATTGAGATCATTTTTTCTAGTTAAAGTGAAGTTTTATGTTCTTATTAATGTATATTATTCAGCTATCTTTATGTGGGAGTCCCCTTCTCCTCTTGCTTTGTAAAAGAATATCTTAACTCTATGGGATCATCAGTAGGAATTCATCCATGTCTTTCTAATTATAACTATCATTTCCAGTCCCTTCTGTTTTTCCATACAAAAATTTTCCCACAGGTTTAGGGAAAAAGTCAGTTCATCAAATGAGACAGCTTTCCCTATTAGTACCTCCACCCTATATCACCTTCTGCCAAATCTCCTCTCTTACTGGTTGGTCAGTGTAGGGATATCATTCAGCCTTGCAGATGTATGAATATACAGAAGTTTTAGATATCCAAACCGAAAAAAAATGAGATTTAAATGACCTACAACAGAAAAAGTTCAAATTGTAGCTGGTTGGACATGTTTAGAAACGTGTCACACAGTTGAAGCTCATGCAGACCAGGACCCAGAATAATACAGGAGCAGATATAAGGCAGAACGAGAATGACAGTGATCATGAATATAAACAGGATCCACACTTTTGGGGGCCTGGTGCACATTTTGGAAAGCCCAGTGCTTTTGTTATTGTTGATGTTTTTAAATCTGGTTTTGGTACCTTGAGAGTTTTCTGGCTTTGGAGGCAAATCATACCCTTATGGGTGTGCATACATATTTCCCCAGTCATTTATTTCAGAGCTTGTAATGCAGAGCTCAGGGAACAGATCCACAATGTGTCAGTTGACACCTGTGTGAGGTGACACCTGTCACCATTAGACACTGCTCTCTGGAAGGCTAAGGGATATACGCTATTTGATTTAAGAGTTGGCAGTTCAGATAACTTCCTGGACATCCTTTTACAGCACACACAGTTTTGCCTTCCTTATAGAAAGGTCAACTTTTACATAAGTAAAAATTATTTCTATTCTTGCCTTAAAAGTCCTCCCCACCTTAGCCCACATGTTCTTTATCTATCTGGAGAAGAAACTGTGGAGATGTCATAGGATGGTTTCATAGCCCAACCTCAAAGGAGTCCAGGCTCATGACATGAATTCAAGGTGGATCATTGGAAATTCTCATTAAGCAAGTGTTGACACCCCTCCACCACAACGGGTTATTTTCAAGAGTAAAAGAAAAATGTTCTCAATGGCTATCAGTCTTATCAGACTAGATTCTAATATTCGTTGTACATCTGTGGGGACTTCTGAGAAAGAAGCCTTTCTAAGGAAGTCCAGCCTTCTGATGAATGGAGGGAAGATGGAGGCTGAGCATGAGCAGCCATGACCAGCCCTTGCCAAAGGCTTCCTCCTCTTCTGTGGAAGTGAGGAGGCCTTCCCCAGCACATTCTGGAGAATTTAAGCACAAAGGGAACCTTTCTCACTTCCTAGGAAGCTCCCTTTGATTTCCCTCATTTCCTGGAAATCTGTAATTATCAATGGCTTTTGATTTTTCTTCTGAGATCCTGGAAATTGTGGCTGTAGTAGTTTCTTTTTTTGTTGTGTTTTTATTCTTTTTTTTTTTTTTTTTTTTTTTTTTTTTTTTTTTTTTTTTTTTTTTTTTTTTTTTTTTTTTTTGGCAGCATGAGATTGATTCAGTTTGCCAGGAAGAAGTGTAGAGGGACAGCAAGGTCCTCTTTTGTTTTCATTTAAAAAAAAAAAAATCAATAAAATCCACGGCAGCGAGGAAAGACTGCTAAAGATCTATCTATCTGACTGTTCTCTTTTTCTTTGTTTGTAAACATGGCAATTAATTGAGCTCTTTCAAGAGCTGATAACCTGGACCACAGTAGACTGAAAAACAAAAAACAACAAACAAAAAACAGTTGTTGGTTTTGTTTTGTTTTTCTTGAAGTAAACATGGTGAAGTAATAAAGTCAGTACATAAGATCTAAACTCAATGGGAAGCTGAATCTCTTACCTCAGAAGACACAGCAGGGTCGCTGTTGGTGACCTGCGGGATTCAAAACCAATAGAAGAGGAAAGTAGCCTGAATTGAACTGTTGAGACAGACCTTAGTGTACATAGTAAAGCCAATAAACGACATTAAAAAGGGAAAAGGTGATAGGGAAGAACATTCGCGACCATTTGTCTATGGAATTCACATCAGTCAAGTCAGGGATTTTGACTTTGAGCTGGGAGGCGCGTCGTCGAATGCGACCCTTGCCGGGCACCCCGTGCCGGTCCAGGGCGCGCCCGTAGCCCTCGCGGCTGCTCATGGGCTTGCGGTACTGGATGCTGGCGCTGTCGTAGGAGTACATGGTGGCCTTGGGGTCGCTCACTCCCGTAAGCACCTCGGAGCCGCTGGTCTCATTCCTGATTTCCAGGGTGCTGAGGAGAATGTTGCCGTGAGCGTCAACCTGAAGGAGGTAGGGGGACAGCTCAGCCAGGACTCTGACTTTCTCTAGAATTATTGCCTATGACACAACACAGAGTGCATTAACTTGCATGTATGTATGCTTGTAATTACTGTGACACCGGGGAGCTCGACCCAAAACCTCATACATAGCTATATCCCCAGAACTCTAAAAAAATTCTGATATAAGGCCTTGATATGTAGACAGGTTGACTGCAGGCCTCATCCTTCAGAACAGCTGTCCATTCTCCACTCCCAGCCTCCCCTTATCCATTTTTTTCATTTTTTGTTTTGCTCTTAATTATCTATCTATCTATCTAGATATCTATCATCATCTATCTATTTGATAGAGGGTCTTACTACATAGCTCAGACTCATAGTGATCCTCCTGTTTTCAGCCTCCCCAGTGCTGGAATTATAGGTATGTACCAACACACTCAGTTTCTGGGCCAGCTTGGGGCAGGGCTGACATGGCAAGATATGTAGTATCTGGGGTTGAACTCAGGTCCTTGTGCTTTCCAGGTAGGTACTTAGGCTGCTGAGCTATATCCATGGCCCTGCCCTTAATCATTTTTGATGGTATCATGACCTATGTGTGTCCTGCACATAAGAATCAACCTTCCTTCTTTCCTTCCTTCCTCTTTTCCTCCCTCTTTCCCTCTCTGTCTTTCTCCCTTCACTCTATCTTCCCTCCTTTTCCCCCTCCCTCCTTTTCCCTCTTTCCATATAATTTGCCTTGATAGTTATCTAGTTATTTATGTAGCTATCCTATCTCCATTAAGAAAACATCCGTGTGTCTATGAGTATGTCATTTCTTCTTGCTATAAATATGTGACATGGAAAAAAGCTATAAAAAAGTAAAAATTCATAATGCACCTTCATAGTCAATCAGTATCTTGCTAGCCTTTTGGTCTTTTCTGTTAACATATACTCACAAACACATGTTCATCATGCATTTCTCCTGGCAGAACTGCCTTTGTCAGTTATTAGTATAGCCTGCTCACATTTCCATGTTAATAGATAACTTTCTGTGACATCATTTTGTAATACTTTACCTCGACAAAACATGATTGAATTAATGCAAGATGTTTTAGTTTTACAGTGTATAAACAAGACTAGAAGAAATATCTTTTGTTAAATTGTTGTGCATATCCATAATTATTGCACCAGGCCAAATTGCTAGAAATGACATTAATGAATCCAAGGACATAGCTGGCTTTTGCATGAGCTTTTGTTTCTTGCCATTTTCCTCCGCTGCATTCTGCCAGGCAGCTGATATGTATCCTGGACCTCCTGATCATTTGCTACACTGTTGGTGTATAAGGTGACTTTGTTTACTTTCAAGCTAGTATACATTCCAAAGTGATTTACTTGGGAGCTTCTTGGCTCAAACCTGCACATAGATTTGAAGTACTTCTGAGTGCAATATTGGTAGTTGTGTTTAAAGCTAGTAGGATTTGCATAGTGGCTGGCTTACAATAAACACTTCTAAGTAAGATTAATCTTCATAAGCACTTGTTGGAGGCACAGGAGGCTAAAGGAGCCCAGTGAAGAAAGTGGTAGAGAAATAAGGTATAGGAGGAAGCAAAAAGAAGAGTGAAGAAAGGGGCAGAAGGAGTTCATGGTGGAAACCAGAGATGTATTGTCTACCATATGTCCAGGACAAAGTTTTGTACATGTTACTTGTTTATATTCAGAAACTTCCAACTTGAAAAGGTAAGCCATTCCACCCCCAAGTTATAGATAAGGCTATTGGTAGAATAGTTGGCATATGAGCTCAAATCCACTTAGCCAGTAAGTGCTGGACCAGAGATTAGAAGCCATGTCTATCTGACTCAAGTTCATGCACTTCCTGCTGAGCACGGCCTAGTCCACAGTCCTTGACTTTTGTCACATACTACAGTGAATTTGATGAAGCCTTAAGCTTTAAGCCTTGAGTTGAATAGAGAAATGCTGATCGGATCTAGGCTGTCTTTCCCTCTGTGCGTTTAGCAGTTAGCATTTCCTTCTGTGAAGCATTTTCTCCAGTCTAACTGAGCTACTCACTCCTCCCTGACACATTCCGTGCATCTACTGGTTTCTTTGAGGTTCTTTGTTGTCAACAACTACCACATCTTAATCCTATTCTATAATTTATTTCAATTACTTCTCTTAGCAGCACTAGGACACACATGATGTTATGCTATTTCAACTGGTAAGGAAACTGAGGCCCAGAGAAGTTAACAATAAATTGCCTAAAAGTAAGCAAATAATTACCCAAATTGGAATCAAAATATAGGATGTTCTCTGTATTGAATATTGATTTCTTTCCCCTTTCATGTTAATCAAATCAATCTGTTTTCTTCAGTTTAATTCCTACATTGTTTGTGTACCTTTGAAATATTCTTCATAATAGTAAGCTCAGGAACTTTCTCCAAACTCTAATTAGTGTGCCAGATACAGTGTTAGGAGTCAAGGATGTATGTTGAATGATTAGTGTTCTTAACATGAAAAACCTTAGTAATGACTTTAAGAGAATTTACAAGCTCAAATGCCTAGTGGTGCCAAGAAACATAGCTAGGTAGAGGCAGGTTAGTACAATAATTGAGTATAGCTTAGGCAATGGTAAGGATGTGGTTGAGCAAATGTCTGAGTCCATCACTGTAAGTCAGACCCAGAAGATAAATATGGATCTGACATTGCTGGAGAATATAAGCATTTAGAATGTAAGCATTGTATTTAAGTTTTCTATGTAAACTTGGCTCAATATTGTGTCAGACTTGTCATTCGGAAAACCAGTTAGAGATCATTGATCTTTTCTACTCGCCTACCCTTTCACATCCATTATTGCCCTTGGAGGATCCATGAGCACCAGGGTATTACAATGAAATGGAAGGAGAAACTAGGCCAAAGAGGGATCTGCAAAAGAGAATTAGGACTGAAATATAATTAACGTGATTGGATTTACACAGTAAGGTAAAGAAGGCAATTTGGAAATTTTCAGCTTGCTGAGCTGAGAGGATTACATTGTCATTAGCAGAAATGGAGAAATCTTAGGAGTAAAATACATTTGCTACTTGCATTGAATATGTAACATATATTGGTGGCAAACACCTAGAATATTTTTGCATGCAGTAGTGACCAAAATAACTTGGAGACCGATATGATTTGAGGTGTAGAATACAGGTTTGTGAAAGTGGCAACAAAAACAAAAACAAGGCAGGAAACGAATAAGAAAATGCTGCGGTGGAGCATTTGAGAAAGAAGGAAAGTGGTCAGAGGGAAAGAGTGGTTAACAGTATTTCTCAGACAGAATAGGCAGTAGGAAATTGTAGAAAATGCTTACTGATTTACTAGTAGACCACGTGTGGTCTCAGGAGAAAGCTGAAGCATAAGTCAGCTGGCAAAGATTTAAGAACTGAGTTGATAGCTGGAGATGAGGGGCGTTTATATGGATTCTCTTTTTCAAAGGTTGCATCTCTAAGCAAGAAAGGCAATAGAAGATTAGCTCACACAGCAAGATAGGGTGTTGAGTGAAAATGAGAGACTCAATTGATGGAAAATTGAGGAGAATTTTCTGTGACAAAATCCAAAGTCGTAGATGTGAAAGGATAGCAAAATACCTTCAGAACTGGAAATTAAACACATGATGGTCAAGAAAGTAGAACATTTCTGAGTGACAGAGCTATTTAATAAAAAGATGTGCTGATACTTCCTGTAGGCTTAAGGTTGGTAAATGGTGAAGGTTATTGGAAATGACAAACTGGATACTATAACCAGTCTATAGTGTGTGTGTGTGTGTGTGTGTGTGTGTGTGTGTGTGTGTGCATGTGCCTGTGTGCATATCATACTATAGTGTAAGTACAATGTTGAAAAAAGTCAGAAATATGAAAATTAGCACTAATAAGGATAGTAATTTTGGGGTGACAAAGACAAAAATGTTCACTTCATTGAAGGGGGAATCATATTTTAGAAGGGGAAAAATAAAACACATGATTTTTTAAGTATTGTGGAACGTAAAAACAAAAAATGTGATTTTGTCCTTAAAGGATAATTATCTCTTCAGAAGTATGTGGTTAAGGCTTAACAATTGGAGTGGCAATGAAGAACTTTTAACCAGATGCTTCCACGTGGGTGCAAGGTAAGAGGACTGTAATAGTGAAATCACTGGAGATCACAGAAGGCTTCATGAAGCTATGGGTCTGCTATAGAATCTCCTGTTGATGGGGAATAAAGGGCTGGGAGCTGAAAACTTGGTTTTCATCTTGGGTTTGTTATTTACATGTGAAAATAACCTGGGGTAAGTCTGGATTTTAGTGTCCTCATTATATAAGTGGAAGATTTTTCTTAGATAATCTCAAGAGTTGTTTCCAATCTTTTGCAGTCTTCAATCATGGAGGACATTCCAGGTGGAGGACCCAACACTCTAACAAAGCAAAACACAACTTGTAAAACTGAATTTCTTGATCTACATATCATTATGTTACACTATTATTATGACTCTCTCTAAACAAGTTTATAGATTTTAGAATCATCCAGTGAAACAATCAAATACTTCTTATTTAAAAGAAATCATGATGAAGTATAGTTTGTTAAGGTGTAGTGATAGTCTCACTGAAGTTTCAAATGCACCTGAAAGTTGCACAGCTTTCTTTGCAGAATTTCCTCAAAGTATTCCATGTCATTGACCTATAAATCATAGCTTTAAAGTAGCTTGTTTCATAAATTGATAAATCTAAGGGACTAGGGAGATAGCTCAGTAGAATAAGCACTTGCCTGGAAAACACAAGGGTCTGATTTCAATCCCCAGTTCCAATCAATCAATCAATCAATCAATCAAGTTTTGTCACTAAATATGCCACTGCCCTAACTCTCATGACTTGAAGAATAGTGTTTTTTTCTTCACCATAACCATATAAAACATCCAGTGTATGTTTATACAAAGAATTGATGAAGCTTTCTAAAATATTATCCACAGAGCAAGCAAAAAAGCTAGGAAACATAGCAGGGGCAAAACCACGCACTATATACACACAGGATGATTTAGACAACGGTCCTAAAAATCTCCAACAGCTTTCTGAAACTAGCAGTTAATTGGCAGAATTCTCACCCCAACTAACTATGTATGTTAATATCTGGAAAGTAAGCAAGTACAATGAGAATAGCAGTGGGTGATACTAAAGCCATGCGAGGAATGGCTGTCATTCTGATCATCTAGATGCATGATGCTTCTAATGTCATATCAATCATTGTTATACTCTCCCTCAAGTACGTTTCTTTTTAAAAAATAATAAAAGACAATAAGAAACAAAGAAAAAATACCATAGCATTGACCTGCTAAAATTTTCTATATGGCTAGATTCCTAAATTTCTGTGAAAAATGTATAATTGCTTTTTATCACATTCTATAGAGATTTATTAGTATACCAATGTTTGATGGAAAATATAGGTTCCATGTTAAGCCTAAGTAAGGCATTTGATATTCAGAAAGAGAATGATGTTATTAAGCTCAAGTGCCTATGTTACAGTGTATTAATATTACTAAGCTTCTTTTCTAGAGAGTTAGCAACCTAACTTTACAGGCCAAAAATTAGAGACAAAGAAGAACTACAAGGACAGCCAATATTTTGGCCCTAGCCCTTCAAGGTCAATGAGGACTCAGGATATAAGAGAACCTGTACTGTAACATGCTATAATTCAGTAGTGTCCCAAATTTTCTGTTCAAGGAGATTATGGGGCGACAAAGGAAAGGGATTGATGATGTACAGTGTGCCTAAGGATAGTCACCTAGAGAGAAAACATTCTCTAAGGCTTTCAAAGAGAGCAAATTGGTCAAGCAATGCCATGACTCATCCAGATGGCTGACACTGGCAAGAGTTCTACAAAGTGCTATACATGGTTTAAAGGTAAACCTGAGGGATTTGACTGACCTTGTCAGATACAAAAGTTACATTTTTCATTATATAGCTCTTGCTTTAACTGGGTCTTAGCCATCCAGCAGAAAAGATTAACCATGACATTAAAAAAGTAAAGTCATATTAATATGCTGAGCTGTAAAAGGATCAAGTCAAAAGCTTCCGACATTGCCAGTTCTGCTGATCACCTACTATTATGGACTATTGGACTATGTATACAGCTACTTTCTCTTAGTTCAATGAGAAGAAATATTTGAACTAATAGTGTTTAGAAAATTTGTCATGTCTGCATCTTGTACTCAGAACAACTACTGTAAAGACAACAGTATGCATTGTATTAGTTATTGTGGCCGTCCTGTTTTGAAACTGTCTTGTTGTTACTTCTTTCTCACTAAAATTAATAAAATTGAAAAATAAATAAAAAATGAAACATTATTCACAGAGAAAGTGGCTTTTCCCATCTTCAGAAGCAGCTAGAAGCATCATTGTGCCTAGTGTTATCTGCGTTGTCAAATATTAGCTAGTTCTGAGCATCATTCAGATATGGAGGATTTATAAACTATGAGGTAGAAGAAAAATCAAGAAATGAAAATGTTAATATGCTGGATTATTAGATTTTCTGAAGTATTGCTGATATGGAAATAGTTGTCCCATGAAGTAATCATTCCTTATGTCACCCTAAAGGAGGGGGAAATCCTATTTCAGTTTCTGAGGAGAAAGTGAAGGCAGTGTCACATCCAGCTTCCTTTCTTCTCCCTTCTCAACACTCTGCACTGAGCAGCCCAACAGGCACATGTGGAGTAGGACAGGGATCTCTGGTTCCTCCTGGTGTGTTTCTTTTCCTCTGACTGCCTTACAGAGAGGGGACAATGTTGACTGTAATGTTAGCAGTCAACTCGGCTGCACTTGTGGTGAAGGAAAACTACACCAGTTCCAGGGACTGCAGAGGTCAGTCTGCTCAATAGTGGTAACTATTGCCTTTTTTAATGATATTCATCAGACCCATATACCTGATTATTTTTAAAAGTTTAGATACAAATGTATTTAGTGAATTACAAATGTAGACAAGAGAACATCACAACAAAACCTTGCTTCCATGTCTGATAGATGACTTAAATGGATATCATAGATAATTAATAAAGAGAAACAGAGATTGTGACTTGAAATCTTCAGGCCTAATGCCTTGCTAAGTGTTCCCCTTATTCCACTCCTTATTAAATAGACATTTTCTATAATACAAGAAGTGATTGGAACATAGAGAAATGGAATGCTATTAGCTCATTCACTCCCTCCCTAGTTTGTTCAGTATTTGTAGAACACTTGCTATGGCTCAGGCACTGTTCCTGATGCAAAACCCTCTCTCCATATCCAATAGGATGTTACATCTGCCAGTTTAGAAATTAAAAGATTTCAATCAATAAAATCTCTAATGTTATGTTGTTTTTCAGGAGAATAAATCCCCTCAGGGTTTACCCTGAAACCATGTACAACATTGCTTGACCGAGTTGCTCTCTGCTTTTCAGGAGACCTTCCTCCAACTATAAACATTATGCTGGACAAATTTATGACCTCATTCAACTACAGGTCTTGGTCTCTAGGGCTGTCTCCCAGAGCCTTTCTGCAGTTTCCTTTCTTGTGACCACGATGGGTACCTCTTGCTTGCTGTTTTTTCTTTTTCCCTATTTTCCTTCTAAAAGATCTTTCTTTCACTTATTTTTTTCTCACTGCTGAAACAATAAGCTTGCCACCCCAAACTAAGGGAGAAAAGGTTTATTCTGCTCACAGTTTGTAGAGCTTTCAGTGCACACTCAGCTGGCTCCATGGTAGGACTGCATAGCTGAGGAGAAACTGTTCATGGTAGTGTAGGACCCACAAAAGCAACAAGCACAAGGTAAGAGCAACCCTCTTTTCCTTTCTTATATTGTCTGCAGGCTCCCTGTCCTTGGCTGGGGCAGCACTCACCCCATCTCTCTGCCCAACTCTTGCACAGGCTCAGGATATTCACAAGGCGAGGACCTGGCACCCTGCTGAGTCACTTACTAAATTTGTAAACAGTTCAACTTGACATGATGAACAGCATT
This sequence comes from Myocastor coypus, assembly GCA_004027025.1. Lineage (NCBI taxonomy): Eukaryota > Metazoa > Chordata > Mammalia > Rodentia > Myocastoridae > Myocastor > Myocastor coypus. The sequence goes on along the minus strand of PVJA010011087.1, from coordinate 3,662 downwards.
CTAGAGAGTAAGAGCATGTCTTCCCTAGGGTGTAGAACTGCTGAGACATTTTGTTAAGCTTCTAGAATTCACAAGCCAACGTGTCAAATATTAAGTCTTGATATCTGGCCTCTGGGATGGCTGGCTAGAAGCCAATCTTAGATGAGCTCACACATACTGGAAAGCCTGGGGTCTTACTAAAATAAGAACTGAGATAACGGGGAGCAAAAAGCTTCTGTGTGGTGAACAAACTTCCAGCAGTACAGTACTTATGAAAACAATTATTGTTTTACAATCTAGTTTTTAAATTCTAAATCTGAGGACAAGACAATCCTAAGACATGAAAAAAGCAGACAAAGAGCTTATATTCTTATGGAGGACAGCCAGTAGTAACTCCATCCCTGCAAACTTAGGTTTTAAAAAATTCACGTAGCGTTATGAAGACATGAGAATGATTTTTTTCTCCCTTTGGCTGGCTCTGGCAGCCTCAAGGGTGAGTCTGGAAAGGCAGGTGGAGCTGGGGATTGAAACATGGTCCCTTGTGCCTGACAGGGCTTACCAAAGCAGGCACTTAAACAAATGAGCTAATTAGCAAGCTCTTGCATTACAAAGAAATAAAAACAACTCATTCCTTTAATGTATTTCATAAGGAAAATTACCACACCTTCCTGATGATGTTGTGGCTCGTGTCTTTCTTAACATTATACTCATCCTTAAATTTCATTCACACAAGTGGAAAATTCAGTCATTCACATATCTTTATTTTTTTATGGAGCATATTGTGGAGTAAAATGGCTATGCATGGGTTATTTTAAGGCATTCTATCTCAAAATAGTCAAAGAAGAACTCTTGACTGTCCAACATGTTTACTCATATTCCATTAGAATTTGTCATAATATCATTAAGCTTCTCTGTTGGAGGGTTAACAACTTAACTTTGCTGACCAAAAATTAGAGAAAAAGAAGGGCTACAAGGATAGCCAATATTTTGGCTGTAGCCCTTTGAGGTCATTGAGGACTCAGGACATAAGAGAACCTATATTGTAACATCCTATAACTTAGTAGTGTCCCAAATTTTCTGTTCAAGGAGATTAAGGGGCCATAGAGGAAAGGCATGAATGATGGATAGTGTGTCTAATGAGAGTCACCTAGAAAGAAAACAATCTCTCAGGCTTTCACAGAGAGCAAACTGGTCAAGCAATGGCCATGACACATCCAGATGGCTGACACTGACAAAAGTTCTACAAACTATTGTACATAGTTTCAGGGTAAATTCTGGGGGGATTTGACTGAAATTGCCAGATACAAAAGTTACATTTTTTTTTTTTTTGTTATACAGGTCTTGTTTTATCTTTGTCTTAACCACCCAGCAGAAAAGTCTATCCAGGAGATATAAAAAGTAAAACCTTATTAGTATGTTGAGCTGTAAAATGCTCAAGTCAATATCTTCTGACATTGCCAGTTCTGCTGATGATCCACTATAACTATGGTCTATTGAACTACATATCTATGTCTATCTCTATCTATCTCTATCATCTCTATCTCTATCTATCATCTATCTATCTATCTATCTATCTATCTATATCTGGTCTCTCTTAGTTCAGTGAGAATAAAGATTTGTACTAATAGTGTTTAGACAAAATATCATATCTGCATCTTGTACTCTAAACAACTACTACAAAGACAACAATATACAATGTAGTAATTATTGTAACCGTCCTACTAACCTGTTGTGAAACTGTGTCATTGTTATCTTTCTCATTAAAATTAATAAAAAATTAGAAAAGAATTTGTCTCATTCAAGTTGAGAAAAGGCCTTGGCACATAGGAGTAGCTGCTGAGAGAATACTAGGTGAGGCGGTAACAGGAATGGTGGTTAAGTGTGTTTGTCAGTGGCAAACCTGTGGTTTCTAGTTGATGTGGATGTTGCTGTGAAGTCATTTTGCAGGTCTGACTGCCATTACCTCTGTGGTAAGTAAAGGAGATTGCACTTCCCAGTGGGAGCGACCCTGCAGCACAAGCTGACCCCCTTGAGGGCAAAAACAGAAGATTTGTGAGGAAAAGAAGTTTTGCTTCAAGACTACTAAACAGGAAATTGGTCTGAGGTCTTAACAGGCAGATTTTGGATTCACAGTTGGAGCTATAACTCTCAGATGAGTTTCCAGGCTGTGCTCTGCGCTACAGGCTTCAGAACTGCCAGATCTGAAAGATTGCATGAGATGATTCTGTAGAATAAAGCTATTTGTATGTGTGTGTTGATTGTGTTTCTAATTGGTTCTATTTCTCTGGAGAGCCTGAGTGGTTAAAAAGGACCCTGCAATAGTCATGAGGTGGCTTTTCACAAGACTTCACTCTGCACAGATGAGAGCGATAGCTGTATTTCTTTCTTTTACTTTTTAATTTTAGGGAAGGGTCTGCAGGATGCTCAGGGTCTCACTACTAGATTGAACTCGTAGCAATCTGCTTGTTTACAGCCTTCCAAGAGCTGAGATTACAGGCGTTAGTCACTGTGCCTAATCCCAATTGCCATCTCAGCATGCCTCTAGGGCGGAGCCAGGGCCCCCACAGCAGGCCTTGGGATTGAACCCCCTGTCCCTGTGTCTGCTTGCAGGCGCTTTAATCCACTGAGCTGTTTAGCTGGTGGTAGCTGTATTTCTTAAGCCAGTAGAAACCCTAAGCAAATGTCCCAGTGCATTTTGTTTTTGTGGGGGTTACTGGTAATTGGACTCAGGACCTCATGCTTGCCAGGCAGATGCTGAGCCACTGAATACTGTGTCTTTTCTCACTTGCTATCAGACTCTTTCCATCTCACCCCCGCTTGGATTTTCTCTGCCTCTAACATCTGTCGGAACTGGCCATGTGGTGAAGAATGCTGTCATTCATGGAATTTAGCTGCTGTGGATATTCGCAAAATACAAATATAACAAAACTCATCTAAATGTAATTGAAATGAAATGTGATCTTGTTTTTGGTGGCAGTTTTAAAACCCAATGAGGAGTAACTCTAGGCTCAGTGTATTTTGCCAACACTAAGTTCTTCTTGATAGCCACTTCAAAGAAGTTCATACTTACCGAGCAGTTCTGAAATGTCCAGGAAGAAGCCAAGTGATGGACAGAATGGGCGGGCTCACCGTCCTCACGCAGCCTACTGTCTGCCTGAGGAAGTGTAAGTGGCTGCCCCGGTCTCCAGAGAGCAGAAGCCTCAGCACCCGGCCCCCGTCCCCAATGGACTGCACTGCATCTGTGCTGTCACTGCCGCTTGTCCTATCGCTGTAGCAACCTCACCACCTTGGCCCTTGCCTGGAGTCATTGAAACTTTGTGTTTGTGTGAAGGGGCTATTAGAGGTCTGCTCATAGTTTTCTCCTCTTTTTCAGTGTCCTGATGACTAATGGCAGAAGTAGAGACTTCATCATTTTGAGAAAAGATAGATAGTCAGGGCAAACATTTAAACCTAAAGAATGCATATCATATCTTTTGTGGGAAATAGAGAAGGAACATGCTGAAGATAAATTAGACAAATGACAACTTTTTAGAGCATTATAAAGGTGGAAAAAGATATCCTGGTGTCTTGCTTTTCTTGTTGTAGAGACTAAATACCAGCCATTCAAAATGAAAGGAGGAAAGGCTTATTTTGGCTCACATTTGTAGAGGTTTCAGTTCATAGCTGGCTGGAACCAAGGCAGG
>PVJA010011086.1:0-55648 GCA_004027025.1 Myocastor coypus | reverse complement strand
ATGATTGTGAGGACAATATGCAATATGTCAACTTTCAAAGAAAAAAAGGGGGAAAAGAAAAAAAAAAAAGTAATGTGGATTTAGAAAGGTTAATGTTTAGTTGTTTGATCAATCTTATATACCTATATGTATTAATCTAAACTGATCCGATGATGAAAATATGTAATATAACCATTGTTAAATTTAAACAATAAAAGAAATGGAAAAAAAAAAAAGACAACAATATGCATGGTATGAATTGTAACTATCCTACTAACTTGTTTTGAAACTATTTCATTGCTATTTTATCTTTTTTCTCATTAAAATGAATTAAAAAAAAAAAAAAAAAAGGTTAGTTGAAGGAAGGAGTGACCTCTGAGCTGCATCTTCAGGGTGCCTGGCCCTGCCTAGAACCTTGTGAGGGATGTCTGGGTAGAGAGACTCATGTCCAGACAGGGCTCATTTGCGCCTGCCCTGAGGCAGCCCATCATCTGGGGAGCATCCAGCAGTAAGCAATAGCAGCACACGCAGTGCAAACGCTGTGTCGGTGAAGCATTGCTTTCCTTGTATGCCAGGGAGCACAGGTGTCAGCAGAGGTCAGGCTGCTCAGTGCTCTGTCAAGGATCCGGCTCCTTGTGACTTTCTGCTTTGGAATAGATAGTTCTCTGTTCTTAAGTTTGTCATCCAGGTGTCCTAGTGTGACCTGGAGTAACACAAGCTGCGCACATGCTTGTGTGAGGGAGCATCTGAAGCATTGCTTAAACTCCCAATTTTCTCATTGGTGAGATAAATGAGGAGGGCAGATGCCTGAGCTTCTGTCTGGAAAGCACCAGGCAAACAGCAAGGCATAGGCAGACAGGGTTTGCTTTCTTTGTTCACCCGAAGAACTCTTTTTTTCCATGAGTAGATTGTTCTGAGGAAAGGGCGGCACCAAAAAGAGGAGACTCCGCACGCTGGGCTGCTTTGAAGAATTAAATGCATACATAGTCACTGAAAAGGACCCGCTTTCCAGGTAAGAATAGCTCGTGTAATTAGCAGCCCCAGTGGCCAAGCTGGCCACAACCACTGGCCACGGCAAGGCCTGCCCTGTGGTCACCACTCTGAACCAGAGCCAGCAGCAGGCACTGAGCACATGGAGGTGAGGACTGGGCCTTCCCCGGCTTTTCCCCAGGGTGTCTGGAGCGCAACAGCAGCAGCCCGACGTTCTGCAATTTCACATCCAAGTTGGTTGGATTTTTTAAAACTCCAGGGCCAGAATTTGAGGTTTGCCTCAGCTTATCTCAAATTCAGGATTAATTGTTCCATCAGGGAAGGGTCACCATGTACTGAGCCAGAGGCCGTTGGGATAAGTCCCTGCCCAGCCTGGATGGGGCTGGGTCCTGTTCTTCATGGAGAAGGAGGTAGCTTTTTTAATGTGTCCTCCATACGTTGATTTAAGTGAGATTTTTTTTTTTCTTAGAAAGATCTTATTTGCCAAGTCTATAAAAGCAAGAAAGGTTATTATTGGTCAACTACGATGGTGAATCCTAAGCCAATGTGTGAGTTGCTTTTGCTTTTTTGAAAAATTAGATACCAAAGGACCACTGTCTTACTCCATCCAGCCCTGGGGACCTCAGAGATAATGCCAGGATTCTGCAGGATGACATGGCTGAACCCCAGCACCAGACAATAAGTAGCTCAGGCAAGACAGTTACATGGCCACTGAAATACCCCCGGGGCAGATGTGGACAGGGAGAGTAGAAAGAGAGCTGTGGCCTAGGAACCCACCCGAGTGTGGCTGAAGAGCTGATCTGGTCTGCAGCCATAGTCTGCCACCACTGTTGGAAGGAAGACTATAAATGGAGTTGATTTAGGCATTGGATTAGAAGAAACAGCATTACTACAAGTCATCACAATAGATTTTCAAAGCTGCTCTATTTTTTTTTTTATACAAGAAATACGATTACTTTTGACAGCAAAACACACAAAAATAGAACTACAAAAATACATACAGCTTGGTGTATAGACAAATGGGCCTGGCTAATAGGACACCTCCCCACCCCTTTTCTCTTTGTCATGCTGTAGTGCAGAGGTTGAGAGCTAACACATCCACTTCCCCAGGTTTCTTACTGCAGGCCACCGGGAAGCTACATATGTATGAATGTCTGGTGGGAGAGACCACAAGCTAGAGAGTCTACATGGGGTATGTGGGCATTGGGTGGTATCTGGGGCCATTATCCTTGATAAAGAGAAGGTCACTTCAGGATGTTTCCTCTCGTCCCTTTCTTCTGGCTTGGAATGTGCATGTGAGGCTTGGAGCCCCAGCAGCTCAGTCATCACTCCAAAGTGGAAACCCAGGAAGCTACGTGTGGTGAGCAGGATCTGGGGCCCTTGGCTCTGCTCAGCGCTGGCACATTGTCCTGTGTTCCTCCTCGTGATTTTTGTCCTTGGGATTAAAAACAAAGGTCACATTTAAGCTACTTATCTCGTGGCCTGCAGTGGTCTGTAGAAGGCAGTGGAGGACGTCACAGTGCTGCCCCATGGGACACCTGAAGCCTTGCACAAGGTGTCTTGGTGGAAAGCCTGGCTTTCCACCAGCCTGCAGCCTGCCTGCAGGTGTGTCCCCATCTAACATGGAAGTCAGGGCCTGGTAGTATTTCTTCGCTTTTCAGTAATAGAAGTAGATGTTTGTTCAATGTACTTGTAGCCTAGAACGGGGTTTCCTTTGTTTCTGAGAAGGCTCTAGTCCTAAACTGCAGCCAGGGGAAGGACCTTAGTGTTTAGCATACACTGCAGACACTTGGGCAAACTCACTTTCCCATGCTGCTCATATCGCTATAACATGCATTGCCTCTCTTAATGGACAGCATCAAAGGAAAGTAAAAGAAAAAGAGGTGATGTCACGATAAATGGATTGCTAGCCAAGGAACATTGGTCTGGAAAAGTCAAAGACTGAAAGCATCATCCGGAAGGGGATTTCCAGGGTAGAGACCACAGGTGCTGCAGTAAGTGCCGGGAGAGCTGTGTCCTAACGGGTGAGGAACATGTAAAGGTGAGGCTCTGGGCGCGGATGCAAGCTCTCCTACCCTCTCTTCACACCTGCTGTGAGTCTTCAGGAGGCAGCAACATTTTCTTGACTAAGTGGCTATGGCAAGAGGCTGGGGCTGGCTGTGAGGCCCTGAGGAGGAGCTGCCAGGTGCTGTGTCCCTTAGAGAAGGAAGAGGCTGAGAGACAGTTGTTTCTTGGCAGAGGGGGCATTGGAGCATGGCTCCCACCTCGAGAACCCTGGCTCTGACAGAGGAAGGTGTCCAGTATTTCCTGAGACAGGGGCGTGGCAGACTGGCCCACGGCGAGGAGCCTGCTCAGTGGTGGCACCGAGGCTGCCTGCCCCTGAGCAAGGAAGCATAGGCATCAGGCCACCGTGTACAGCCCACTCCGTCCATTCTGGAGTTGCTGCACACTCCCTAAAGAGCCCTCCCCAAGGCAGCGCTGGCCATGTGCATTTGGGCTCTGTAATTGTGGCTTTGCTGAACTCAGGCATTCGAAGCACAAGGTCTAAGAACAAAGCCCAGTCCCTTCCGTGCCAAATCACAAGCCAGTGAAGGGTCGGGGATCAGGGGGGCCCTCTGAGGTGCCCTTCTGGTTGCATGTATTCCTTTGCTAGGCATTTGAAGTCAACTCAATGCACTTCTGTGTCAGAGGAAACTTCTAAAGGCAAGCGGTCATCCGAAAACGTGAAATTCTGAAGCCCATGCCTGTCACAAAGCATTGGACCTAGTTTGAAAACTGAATTATTTTTGTTCTGGACAAGCTTGTTTTAAATGCTTGGATCATCTTGTCTATATTGGATAAATAGAATTTGTCACATATTTCCTGATTATTCAGGACAGGGGCCAGCAAACTACAACCCATAGGCAAAATTTGGTCCAACATATTTAAAAAAAAAAACACATAAATTTTATTTGAATCCAGCCCTGCCCACTTTTTCTCTGTGTTTCCTAGAGTTTCCCTGGTGCTACATCAGCAGAACTGTGTGGATAACCAAAGCCTCCATGCGATGCAGAGCCCAAAACCTTTATTTTCTGGCCCTTTGCAGAATGCTTTTGCCAGCTCTGGTTTAGAAGAGCTACAAGTAAATATCCTTATGGGATCGAGTACAGATGGCAGGATGTGGTAACACGGGACATGACAAACACTTCCCAGCAGCATGAGTGAGAAAGCAGCAATATGAAGCAGACTGAACTTCATGATGTACTTTGACTCTGGTGTCCTTTGGGCAAGGACCATGGGAAGGCCACCACCAGTCACTGAGAACTGAGCTCAAGTGACGATGACCCTGTTACATTCATGATGTTGGCTTCCACATCGCCCTGGTGTGTGTTCACGGTCTTTTTACTGCCTTTCCTTTTTTGGTGGTACCGGAGATCGAACTCAGGACCTTGCCTTTGTCAGGCAAACACTTATTCCACTGAGCCATCTCCCCAGACTCACTTCCTTTTCTTTTTTTGTTGTTGTTTTTGTTTTTATTTTTGATATAGGGTCTTGCTGCACAGCTCAGACTCATGGTGATCCTCCTGCATCAGACTCCCACCATTGGGATTACTGATTTACACTGCCATGCCAGCCTTCAGGGCCAGCACAGCACGAGGCCAACACAGAATGGGGCTGACACAGAATGTGATAGTGGGGATTGAACTGAGGACCTAGCACTTGCCAAGCAGGCACTTAGACTGCTGAGCTATCTCCCAAGTCCTGTTCTTCATTTTTATTCAGGATATACTCTGCTTCATGTGGATTGTCTGGTGGCTTGATAAATAGTATAGTTTTTGAAAATATTTTGTGGTGAAAGTCTTCTTGTTTAGAGAAAATGTGTAAAGATTAGATGAATTCCCTGTCCACCTCCATCTAGTCTCCTCCTTGACATCTTATATCCACAGGACAATGACCAAAAGCAGAAATGAACACTGCAGCAACACGACTGAGACACAGATCCAGCTCACAGTTGCCCAGCTTTCCCACAATGCTTTTGGGCCCTTGTGGGATCTGAGTCAGGGTTGCGAATGCACTTGGTCACTGGATCCCTCTTCTCAGCACCAGCACGGGACAGTCTCAGCTCTTGCTGTTCCTCCAGGATGCTGGGTCAGTGATACTTCAGTCTGCCTCTCAATTTGAGCTTGTCCGACACTTTCTCATAACTATATGGACATCACTAATTTTGGTGTGAGTTTCACAGAAGCACTGTGCTTTCTTTGCTCTGTGCGTTCTGTCAGGGAGTGCATGAGGTCACCCTGTCTGTCTCATTTCTGGTCGCGCTAACCCCCACCACTTGCTCCTGCACTAGGAGATACGCAGCTCTTTAGGTCCAATTAGATCCTTTGCTTGCTATAACTGCTCTAAATTACTACTTACATCACATCCAACTCTATCTGCAGTCGTGGCAGAACATTCTTCTGTTTAGTTTCTTCCTGACTTGAAGACCTCAGGTTAGGTCTGCCACAAAACTCCTTGCAAGCTGCTGACAGTTTTTTGCTGTTTTGAACTTGAATCCAGGAAGGAAGATCCGACTACCTGCTGTCTTTTCTGCCTCTCCTTCCTTCCTGACTCATGAACTAAGGACAAGTGGAGAATAATTTCTCTTGCATCCCCTCAGTCCCTACATCCGCCAACTGTTCCTTCCCCACAATGTCAGCTCCTTCCTTGGACCTCAGAGTCTGCAGCTATAGGGAATGGTGGGGGCACTTAGGACCCCAGCTAGAGATGGCTGTTCACCCACAGAAGATCGCCGACTGGGAAACCATCCATACTCGATTTCCACACGGTTCCCACTTCTGGCGCTTTGCAGGCCTTTGTGTGCTCCTGTAGTGCTGCTGGATCTCATTATCTCTCCACCTGAAAGATACTTCCTTTAACATTTCTTGTAGTACAACTCCATTGGTAATAGTCTTTCCATCTTTTAAAAGGTTTATTTTGCTTTTTAAAAGAAAAGGAGTTTGTTGAGATACCACTCATATGTCACATACTTCACCACAGCATCACAGTGCTGTAGCTTTCTAGTATTTCCAGGGTTGGAAAGCTGGGATCTGCCCTTAGAGCACATTCTTATTACCCCCAAAGGGAACAGTTGTCCCTAGCAGAGAGATTATTCTCAGCTTCTTCCTCCTCTAGACATTCGCAGTCCTAGGCAACCACTGTATCTACCTTTATATTAATAGATTTGCCTGATCTGGACATTCCATAATCTCTCTGTGTTCCATTACTTCGTGTGTTCCAGAGCAGCCTCCTGGGGTGGGCAGATTCTAAGATGGAGAAGCTCCTGTTTGTGTCCCTTGATAGAAAAGATGGGTACTCAGGTTCTCATAGTCGCTAGAAGTGACGAATTTCCACCATAGCCATTTAAAACTAGAAAGAACACAGATCATTTAGGGAAATTCTTCATTTTACAGATGAGCTCTGAGACTAATGACACTAAATGGATTTTATTCTTTACTCTTAATACTGGACTTTGAACCCAAGACCTTCAACTGAACTACACCCCAGCCCTTTTTAAAAAGTTTTCTTTTCTTTTTTTTTTTTTTTAATTTTGAGGCAAGGTCTCAGTCACTGTCATAGCAAGAGATTTTGCAAGGCAAGCAATACAATAGAGGACATACATTTTACAGAATTATTTTCTAATAGTCACCAAAGAATCATATACAAACAGTGTAGGAAGCCTGGCTACACACTAATGACCAGAGAATTTAGCTGAGGGCTTGGATTCCTTGATAATATCCTGCTTGAGTCCAGCTGAAGACTGAGAGCTCATAGCAATGCCTCCCACAAGTCCCACTGGAGCCCTGAGCCCAAGCCAGTGTCTCATGCAGCCCTGCTTCATAGATCTGGGCTGGGAAGGGCCACAGGTCAGTGGTGGAAGCCAGGAAGTCTGTGCCAGTGGCTGAAAGATCTGTGCCAGCAGCCAAGGGACCTGCACTGAAGCCAGGAGGCAAGGCTCAAGGCAAGAACCAGAGCTCCTCTGAAAAGTATCACAGCCACCCTCAGTGACAATGAGTTCCCAAGCTCCTCCTCTAACAAGACTGATCAGGAAAGCTGGCATGACGAGGTCCCCAATAGAGTAGCCCAAGAGAACCGGCAGCTTCCACTAGCTCCAACAGCTTCCCTAACAGCCTCTCTTATTCCTCTCCCATTCTGCCTCTTATGCTGCAGTGGCAATCCTCAGCTGGGTTTCCCACACCCAGCATCAGGCTAGCTCAGTTCAGCTGGGTGTAACCAGTAAACTACAGTTGATAATCTACCACGGTCATGCAGATGTCCAAGTTGGACTTGAACGGGACATCCTCCTGCCTTGGCCTCTCGGGGTGCCGTTTGCAGTCAGCTTTCACTATGCCCAGCAGAGACTGAGCAAGTTCTTGTGGTCTATGTTAGAAAAGCCCTGCCCTTGGCTAGATGAGGTGTGCTAGACTGGGTTCTGGGACTAGAAGCACACTCTTAACTAATTTGCTCAAGAAATAAAGGATTTGCTACTGCCATTTCCTCTTCATCTCAGCCTCCTTCCCTGTAGGAGTAATTGAAAACAATTTTAGCCAAGACTTTAAAATATCAGCAGTTCATTCTTTGTAGGCCATAGCTCAGAGTGAAGTAGAAATAGGAGGGTAGCTCTGCTCAGGCTGCTTTACTAAGAAATAAGAGTTGGCAGACAGAAAAAATGATCATCCATCCATCGTTTAATATGACCATGAGGCTCTGGGATAATAGGCCTCTTCCCTTTGCTAAGAAATGTACCTTATTTGTAAAAATTTCCATCCCAGGAGGATTTTAATGGTAAACTAAGTCCTGTAAAAGTGCTCTTAGAGTGAAGCTAATAACAAGAATTTGCTCCTGGAAGCAGCAGGGCAGCCAGAAACTGAGCCTGGGTGCTGAAGCTCTATGTGCTAGGTCAACTCTGGCCCAGTCTGTTCATTCGCTGAATGGACACCGAAAAAAGCTGACTCTGCTGGGGCATAGAGTCTCTTGGATGAGTCAAACAGTTTGATTTTATTACATTTTCCCTAGTCTCCCACCCAGAGCAACTCCCGCAAGCTGTGGCACTCTAATAAAAAGGGAGAGCTCACCAGCTGCTTTTATGCAATCTTATTTTGAATTTTGAAGACAGGATCTTTGTATCCATATCCTAGGAAGGTTAACAAGACCTCCTAGATTATTATGTACTTTGTTGACAGAGATAAGTTGGTATTTATTTATTTATTTATTTATTTATTTATTTATTTTAGTATTGTTTTCTTTGGCCGAGTGTTCCAGTCGGCTTGGATTTCCTCTAGGACTGGTTGGGTGTCCTCCTCCTCTCCTGACACCTCTCCCCCAGACATGCAAGTGGAGGAGGCTGTTTGGAAGCTGGGGAGGAGAAGGGAAGAGTTAGTGTTTGCCTGTTGCTATGGCTACAAACATCGCCTCCCTTCTGACCCCGGGAACCTACCCTCCCCAAAAGCCTGGTTTTAATTTCCCCTTTGAAATGAGGACTGGGCTGTGTTGCCAATTCCAATTTCACTGGTCAGCTGTTTGGCAGATTCTGGACCCTGGAGACCGTTTCTCCTGCTCAGGCTTCTCACTGACCTTTCACACAGCCACATCCCCTTGGTGCTATGGATGGTTCTGATTTGGGTTGGAGTGAATGGCCCTGTTCCTGTGGCTCTCCTGATGGGCCTGAAGAGAATCACGAGGCCATGATTGACAGATAGGGTGGGGTAGCACCCCAGGAGAGCAGAATGATGTGGGAAACCCTCTTCTGCTGAGAGACAGAGTGCCTGTTCTGATCACACAGCTGGAATGTGGGCGATGTCCCTACCCCTTCCTTTCTGTGGTGCTGAGAGGAAAGACAATGGAATGGGGGATAAGAGCTGGGCCATGGGGTAGCACATTGGCTGGTTGCATGCTCATCCTTTGTTAAGCTGAGTTGATGGTCCTGAAGGTGTCACAGCTGCTTGGGAAGCAATGACCCTCACCAACGTTGGTGCTGGCGTGAGTTGTCAGGTCCCGGAAGGTGGGTGCTGTGTGACTGTGCAATCATCAGGTTAAAGGGGAGGTGACAGGGGCTTCCAGGAAGCAGACCAGGATACCACAAACAGAACAGAGACCCTAAGGGTGATGGAACCCAAGCAGAATTATAACTGAGGGCAGAGCATGAGCAGACATTGAGGGCAGAGGGTGAGGAAGGGAATCAAAGCTGAGATGTGGGGAGGGGACCCACGGGTCTCATGCAGAACCCCTGGAGGCCAAACCCTGGAGCTATGAAGACTTAGCTGTCTTCTGTGAGGACACCTGTTAGGCTGTGAAGCAGTCCCTGCCTGCATCACTACGTGCCATTGTTCGTGATAGTAACGTACATGCTTATTTCCCTTTCCTGAGCTCCGGAATGATCCTTGCTGCTCTCAGACCTTGGTCAAGCCCACTCCAAGCACAGAGTGGTTCCTGTAGTGTGCAGCCTGTAGAAGTGGGCTCAGCTACTCCAGTATGCTCCCCATCTTCCTCTGCAGTGTAGAATTGAAAAGAATTTTGTCATCCAAGAAACTGTCTTGTTCAGCCTTTCCTCCAGAACAATGGGGCTTTCTTCTGCTCTATTGTCACTACTTATGGCACCTTTGAAAATCCCTTCCAAGAATGAAATGATTTCCTGGAACACGACTTGCTGTCTTCACCGTTCGAGATAGAGGCCATTGGCAGTGAGAAGCAGCCTCCCTGCTAAAAGAAAGACTGGAGCATTCTGCATGCTGATAGACACGCAGAGCTCCAGGAGGTCATTAATGAAAATAAGGTGTAGACTCTGGGGCCCAGGGCAGCTGAGTTACTGGTCCAAGACCACACAACTAGCACACGGTGGAAGGAACTGGGCTTATCAACCAGGCCATGTGCTACAGACCTGACAGCATGTCTCTGTCCCCTCAGTGGTGTGCTAGCTTCGAAATGCTACCTTGACAACCCCCAAGTCCTCCCTCCATCTCCGGGAGAGGAAGGGTGCATCCTCTGTGAACCACACTGCTCAGCATTATATAAAACATCTTGGGCCGGAGTGCATGGTGAGTGGTGTTTAGCATTCCTGAGCCTGAGGTCTGGCCTTCGCGGCCCGTTCGCTTTGATGATAAGTTAGACATCAAGGCTGTAATAACAGACTCCGCATGTCTTAATAGAGAATAAGAGCTGGGCATTTTGCACGTGCACAGGAAATTCTTTTAAAATAACCAAATATTGGGAGTTTATTTTTCATTCTTAAAATAAGAAATTGATTTATCTTCAAAAGTTGCTCTCTTCAGCTCTTCTTAAACAGTCTTTTTCAGATGATTTTCAGGCTGAAGTCTCTGTTCTGCAAGTGTGAGACACAAAAGCCCATGTACACCCAGGTAGCAGCTTGGCTGCCTGCTGCTGGATCTCTGGAGACCCTGCTAACCTGAGGTTTCTCTGCCCTTGTCTGTCTTCTCCCCACCCTCACTCTGGCTGGTCTTTTCTCTGATACCAGCTCGAAGGAGCCTTTAAAATAAGATATATAAACCACTCCACTCCTTCCCTGCTTTACTCTTCTGTCTAAGTTTGTTCTTCACTCAGGAACTGTGTGCTGAGCCCTGGCTGCAGATGGGCTCTGTTATGGGCACTGAGGGTGCATCGAGGAACAGAGGAAGGCCCAGCCCTGTGTCAGCAGTGGGGTGGGAGCAGTAAAGTGACAGGTAAGGAGCAAGAAGCAGGGGTGGCTCGGTACCACACAGAGCAAGGGAAGGAACACAGCAAAATGGTTAAGTCCAAGGTGGAGGAGTGTTGTTCCAACTCTCACATGGCAAAATCAAGTAGACCACACTAAAGAGTGTCTCTGAACCTTCAATCCTCAAATGATTTTCCATTGTATTCATGGGACAAGCCAAAGGCCTTTCAATGGTCTACAAGGCCCTGCAGGCTCTATATCTGCCCCTGCCACTTCCCTGCCATCACGTCCTTGTACCTCCTCCCTAGGCCAGAGCTTCTCGTGCTTCCATAGGCATCAAATAAGGATAAGGTTGAAGGTTCAGCCCCAAAGTTCCAAGTTGGAAGGCCCCAACTAGGTGAAAGGCTAACATCAGGGGAAGCTGGGTGGGGTGAATGTCTCAGTATTATTTCCACAACTCTTTGATCAACCTGAAATAATTTCAAAATAACACACACACACATACACACACACACACACTGCCATGCTCCAACCTGGAGCTCTCCAATTTGCAAGTGTACAAGGGACCTGAGCTTGTACATGGCTATTTAGTCTCAGGGGACTTGGATGTTGTTGGGACAGGGACTGTACGGGGCCCCATTGGAGAATCACAGCCCAGATCAGTGAACTCCAGCCACAGAGGCCTCCCTGGGTCTCCTGGAACCAATCAGCAGCTCTGCACCCCTGCTCTGAGCTCAGAAGTGTTCTCCCAGCTTGGGTGTGATTCCCTAAAATGAGGCGTGTGGAGCACAGGCCCTCCTTTCCCCTGCTCTGCATTCCCATCCACCATTCATGTCCCTGTTGCCTTCCAGCTTATGCTGTCCCCTCGGCACTGAGGAAGGTCATGTGATGCGCTCACCAGCCGTGCTTTCCTGTTTCCTCTCAACTCCAAGAGGACTAGAACTGAGGACTCTGTGAGGATAGCTTCTGTTTCACTCTGAGCCATGTCCCTAGCACTTAGAATAGTGTCATAATGCAAGCAGGGGGCAGTGTACCCACACACGCCTTATTTAACCTTGGGCAAATTACTTTTCTCCTCTGTACATGGGGCCCATTTCTGCCACTCGGAGGGGACAAGCAACTGCCATGCAGGCGAAGGGTGCAAGGCCATCTTGGTGGGTGTCAGCTGACACTGCATTTGCTCTAGACACTTGGTCTCCATGCAGACTCAAGCAGGGCCTTGTTTAAAATTCAACTTTGTGTAAGAAATCATTGCTGTAGGATAAGCAAGAGCTGAAGAATGCTGTGGGAACGTTTAAGTTAGGTCTTCCAACATTCTCAGATTCTCTCAGCATTTGTTGGTGTTCAGATTATCTCAGCATTAGCTGAAAAGCCTCTGTGTGGCCGTGTGAGCAAAGTGTTAGGAGGACTCCAGGCTGGAGTGGAAACGTTTCCAGTGGGCTTCATCAGCCTCACCTGCATAAGCTCATAAAACTGTGTTCTTTTGTGCTTTATTTATAAATACAGTGTAGTTGGCACATTTTACATTTAATTAATATATGGTATATTAGTATAGTATATTTCTTTAAAGATACTTGTATATCTTGTTAAAACATATGTACATATGTCCTTATGCATAAACATTTACATATGTAGGAGAAAATTGTATTCTCTGAGTTTGAAATTCCCATGGAGTTCACTGGCAGAGCCCTATCACCATACTGCTGATACAGTGCCACCCCAGTGACTCCAGCCCCTTGCCTAAGAGCTAACCTAATATGCCATGTTGTTTGCTGAGCTAGAAGACCATCTGCCTTTGTTCTGGGACAGAGGAGCCAAGCTGGGAGCTTCTTCATCTTCCCTCCTTATGCTGTTCCCAGCACTCCTGCCTGGCCCCAGCACTGGGAAGAGTCCCATTCCTAGTAGCAGCACCTTGGCCACCAAGCTGAGCTGCAGAGAGGCTGAACGTCAAACCCCTTGTACCCAGCCTCAGACTCTCACAGTCTCCAGTGTGAGAGGGTGCTGGAAAGAAAAGAAGTTACCTTGAGCAGACACAAAGGAGCCAGACTTCAGGAAGCCCCGTTGGCCAAATAGAACATACAGAGCATATTTAGTGAAACCACAAGGTCCCCAAGGCTGTCAAGGTCACAACTGCCTGTTCCTCATGTCCTTCTGGGATTGTCATAAGCAGGAGGTTGTTCACATGCTCAGCACTGGGCAAGGCACACATCAGGACCACAGGTGTTCTCGTCAGGGGTCCATGCTCATGGGGCATGCATGTTCCCTTTCTCTGGGAGACAAGCCTGGACAGGGTACCCTGCTGTGCCCATGAATGCCCAGCTGCAGCGTGTTTCTGCAGACGGTGTTGCACGTGTTTCTTCACATTGCTCACTGGGGAGATGCCAGGCTAGCTCTGCACAGCTTCCTGAAGCTTCTGCTCAGAGCCCCACTCTCAAAGCTGCTGCTGTTCCCCTCAGGGGGCTGCCTGCTCCCCTTCATTGGGCCCACTTAACCAGAATTCACTGCCTCTCATTGAGCACTGACTGCATGCCCAAGACAGAGCTTGGTCCTCTACATGATACCCGCTGATGGTTCTGAGCTTTGCTCTGCACTCAGCACACTGGCATGCTGTCTTTCAGCACCCAAGAGGTAAGTGCTGTTAGGGTACTGTTGTGCAGATGAGGACACTGAGGCTCATGAAGTAGCCTCCACCACACATGAGGGAAGATGCTGTGACCCTCCAGGAAACAGCTGGGGTCTGACTCTGACTCTGGAGTCCCAGCTATGCCACCCTCCTCTGTCTGTCTCTCCGTATTTCCATCAACACTTCACAATCCCATAAGGTGGGCACAATTACCCCCTCAGTAAATGTGGGGGTCAACTCAACTTAGTAAGGTCACACAGGCAGTGGCAGAGAGGCAGAGACTTAAGTTTTGACTCCGAGATCTCCTAGAACACCTTCATGATGCCTCTCGGGCATCCTGGTTTCCTCTGGCCCTCAGGTGACCTTGAGGCTTGTCCCTCTGGTCCCTCAACCGCTGGTGTGTGCGGGAGTCAGACCCTGCCTTCTGCATCCTGTGGGCACTGGCCTCCAGCTCTGCCTGCTTGCTATATGATTCAGGGGCCCTCAGGTGACTGAGACATGAGGATCACCACAAGCCTAACTGAGTAGTGAGATCCTGTATCAGCTGCATGAAAAGTTTTAAATGTCATTATTTTAAAACATAAAATAATTCTAAGATCATCAGATAGCTAATAAGGAAATAGTATGTTGTTAATGTAGGTTTTGTTTTGTTTTTTAATGTATTTTGTGCAGGACCTCACTTCAGATTCATAGTGATCCTCTTGTTTTCAAGCTTCCCAGCGCTTGGATCACAGGTGTGTATCACCAAGCCTGAACTCAGTCTCTGGCTCAGCACATGCAGGGGTGAGGCCTGTGTAATGTGCTGTGCCGGAGACCCAACTGTGGTCCCTGAGCTTACCTAATCAGATGCATCATGTCAGGCGCGCTGTGCTATTTGCTGATATCTGGAGCTATCTCTCTGGCCCTTCATGTAGATATCTTAAAGGCAAAAGTGTAGCCAAACAACATTAAAAGCAAATTAAACTTCATTGAACCAAAAAATGCTTGTAAAGTTTGAATAATAATACATGAGGGGAAAGGCAGATAAGTTTAAATTGGAAGGTAGATATTGGTAGGATTAGCTGGCATAGCACTACTTGTAACACTACCTAAATAACCTTATGGAATCACATTTGTTTATTTATTTTAACCTTTATTATTTATTTATGTTATGTCCAGCTCAGCCTGCCTTAGGGGTGGAGCTGATGCAGCATGTGGTCCTGGGGATCAAACTTTGGTCCCTGTGGTTGCCTAAGTTTGCCTAAGCAGGTGCTTTAGGCTGCTGAGCTATCTTTCTGGCCTTGGAATTATATTTAATTTAGACATCTATTTTTCATTGGGCTATAAGTCTTTTTAGATATACTATTATTTGAAAAGCTTCAGTTCATGTGAGAATCAATTACAAAAATAAAAATACCTCCTCAAGGAGGAAAAAATGTGTGTCCATCATGTGCAATGCCAATGATAAATCCTCTCTCAACTGGACAAGAAGGGTGTATGGAACTGGGAGGAAACACAGTGTGAAAGACAGAAGAGCGGCATTCACACTGCACATACTTCTAGGGGCTCCCACACTGAGAAAGAGGCTGTGCGCAGACCCATGTGGGCTGAGAGCTGGCAGAGGCCTCGCTCACATTGGTCCTTCTGGGGAGGAGCAGCAGCTCTCAGATGCCACCCCAGCAGCACACCAGGGCCCTGCAGGGCCCTGCGCCGCTCCTCTGTGTGCTGAACCTAGTGCTCCTTGTACAGTTGCCAGGAGTGCCGGTCCCAGCACACACCTGTGTTACTCTCAGTGGTGCCTGGCACGTCGTAGGTGCAGCGAGGATGTGCGTGACACTAAGGAGGCCCACAAGGGGCTGTCTGTGTCTCCCAGAAGCTGCCAGGAGAGGGACAGGCACATGAGCAGGGCCAGCTGTCTGCAGGCTGCAGAAACATTGCCTGGGCCTGGCTGGGGTGCGGGGCATGCTTGATGAAGGGAAGATGCAGAAGGCCCCTGAACCAGGAGTGGGAGGTGGAGCAGCAGTCTCCAGGGTGCCAACCTGGAGCCCTGGGAGCCTACAGTGTGTCCCCTCACCAGGTGACAGAAGCCATGCAGATGTGATCAGTGAAGCATTTTGAGGGAGGAGAGTCCTCTGGACCAGTGGTTCTCAACCTTTCTAATGTCGTGACCTCGCAATACAGTTCCTCATGTTGCAGTGACCCCAAGCCAAAAAATGATTTTGGTGGCTACTTCAAAACTGTAATTCCAAATAACATTTTCCGATGGCTTTAGGCGACCCCTATGTTTTGGTCGTTCGACCCCCGCTGGGGTTGCGACCCACAGGTTGAAAACTGCTGCTCTGGACTGATCATCTGAGTGGTTCTAATTGGTTTGGGGCTCAGAGGGAGGCAGGAGGCTGAGCTACAAGATGTGGGTGGTGGAGCAGAGATCAGAGCCTCTGAATGTGTACGGTGTCTAGAAGCTGAAAGAGGTGACAGGACATCCTCTTCCATATTCCCAGAAGGAACTGGCCCTGGAACGCTCAGTTGGACTTCTGGTCTACCAGAATAGTTAGGCATAATTTGCATCATTTTAAGCCAATAAAACTAGAGTAATCTGTTATAGTAGCAACCAAAACCCTAATACCCAAGCCTCAAGCTTTCTGGGTGAGTAAGTGATGTGAGGTTTAAGAAGATGTGCAGCCAGCTCTTCAGGTGCTGGGATAAATTACCTGATATCATGACTTAAAGGCTAGCTGCCTGGGCACCTCTGGTGGACCCCAAGTCCTCTGCAAGCCTCATTCTCCTCATCTGTGAAATGAGGCTAATAAAAACCATAGTGTAGCAGCAGTAATCCTACTACCCACAGCAGTAAGCTCCTGCCCCATGTTAGGACTGTTTAAGCACATTGTGGATATTATTTTATTGAGATTCTGAGGCCAGCCCTCTGGGTAGGTTCTGGGAGAGATTCTAGCATTGCCCATCTTTAGAAACTATAGCCCTAGTCTCAGAGGCTGGAGCTGGGGGTACTCAGGGGGCGCCAGTTGATACATACCTTAGCAGCATTCAGTAAGGTTCGTAGTAAGTGGGGTCTATGATTGTCATTGTCATTTTATTATTATTGATGTCATCTCCTATTGAGAGCTAGTTTTCCCAAGCTCTCATTTTCCCTGAGAGGACTCAGAGTCACCCAAAGCTGCCACATGTGTATGGTCAGTCTTCTGCTGTTTTGTGGTCTTGGTTTCCTTCTTGACCTGCTAAGTACTGGGCCCACAGTGGACTCTGAAGCAAGAGATGTGGGTGGCATACAGGGGCTATGGTCCTGCAGCTCTTTTTCAGACAAATCTTGCTCTTTGGGACCTCAGATTGGCCATAAGCCCAAGGGCTCTTCTGAGGCCCAAGGTGTCCTATCAGCTTTGTTTTCACTCCTGAGCTCAGCAATAGCTTTTCAATGTGTCTCTTCCTAGAAACCTAGAAATCAGAGCCAGGTGGCTATGACAAAGGCTGGGCTTCCAGCTGCAAGTATCATTCCCCTGGGAGAACAGCTCAGCCACCTCTTGGAAATGTCTAATTTCTGAGCACAGCTTGGTTCCAGAAGCTTAACTCTCAAGATTGTTTGATGAGGCAGCAGTAGAACCTACCCTTGGCAGCACTGTATGCCAACTACTGATTGACTTGAATTCTGATAATGGCCTGGTAAGCGTTCTGAGGGTGGCAAGATGTCAGCTTCTTATAAATGCCTAGGTATTTGCTAGTCTTCTCCAATTCAGCCCTGCATAGATTCCCTAAGATGTCCCTGAAATTGGTAGGGCAGGCAGGCCTTCCCTTCTGAGCTTGGGTTATACTTCAAGTATCTGTCCCCCTAGGTTTCTAGGTAAAATAATGTGAAGCCTGAATTCTTACCCATTGGCAAGCCAAAGGCTGTCATCCTGATGGATGGGCTGGTGGGAAAAAAGCTACCAACTCATTAAGGGTAGGGGTTGACTGAGAGTGATGGATTTTCCAGAGCTCTGAGAAAGTCTACAAGCCCTTTGTGTAAATACTGGTTTTGACAGGGAAAACAGTTTTACTTTCTTTTTGGGGAGGGCAGCAGACAGAGTAAATATTGACAAGTGGGCAGGCTTACTTTCCTAAGAGCCCAGGGCAGATAAACGGAGCAGAAGAGGAATGCATTTGTTGAGTCTTTATCAACACAGGGAAAAACGTTCTTGCTAGGTGCCATGTTGGCATGACTTGGATTGTGAGACTCAAGAGGCTGGGTGGAACTAGTGGGGTTGGATGTCTCTATGTGGGCCTGGGAGCAAAGCCTGAGGCTTACCTAGAGTCCTCCCTGACCCCTGGACTCCTGATAAAGGAGGCCTGAGGTGGGTGGGGCACAGGCTTCCATCCTTCAGTTTCCAGAACTCCCAGTGACCTTGGTGGTAGTCAGCATGCTGGGTAGTGAGGCTCTCTTAAGGAATAACTGCTTGAGGTTGGCCTCACCCTCACCCTAGTCATCTCTCCAGTATGAGAGCTCAGGGATAGCGCTAATAGTGCAAACACATGACCTTGGACACTACAGGCAGGGAACCTCATTAGGGAGACAGGGAGACATAACGCTGACCCTAAAGATCCTCACAATAGAGCCCAAACCTTACTGGTTGGCCTGGCTCTGGACAGCCCACTCTCTTAGGGGTCCTGTCTGGGTCCCTGTCCCTTGCTGCTGATGGGACTTCAGGCTTGTGTCCTGAGGCTATTGCATGCTCACCTTCCTTATCAGGCCATAAAAAAGCAGGGACATCCTCTATCTCCACACCATTGTGTCCTTAGAGGCCAAGGGAGTTGGGATACATCATAGATATCTGACAGGATTAATTGCATAGGTCCGATGCAGGATTACTTGGCTGAAGAGTCCACACAGCATGGAATGGACTCACCACACCAGGCGCCCTAGAGACCACAGCCTGAAGAGTTGAAGGTGCTCTTATATGAAAGACACCTTTAGGATTAAAAGAAAAATGAGGCAGCCATCCTTGCTTCCCAGCAGATGCCCCTCAGAGACTCCTGGCATTCCCTTTCCCTGCCTGTGAGCATGCTCCCCTTCTGTTTGAAGTTCCCACCCACTCCTGGGAAGCGTCTTTCTTCTTTAGGGAAAACCCACAAGCCACTGGGAAACCCCCACATTCCTCCTTTTCTGTTTCCCATCAGACCTCACGTCTGTGCCTCCCTTCCCTGCCCTATAATCACACAGAAGGTGGGTCTAGGCCAGGGCTAGAGGATGTGCTGGGGTCGGAGGAAGATGGTCCTAAGAATCGCCAATAGGTTTTTGGAACTAGCAGTTAATGGGTAGAATTCTCACCCTGACTAACTCTATATGCTGCTATCTGTGAAGTAAGCAACTACACTGAGGATAGCGAGGTGTAATACTAATACTGCACTTGGAATTCCTATCATTCTGGTCTCCTAAGGGTGTACTGCTTCTAATGTCATATCAATTGTTGCTATACTCTCTCTCAAGTAAATTGTTTTTTAAAGATAATAAATGGGGAAGATGGTGAGCAAGATTTTCAGAACTTCACAGGAGACCAGGAACCTGTTGCAGGCAGGGACCTTCAAAACCATCCCTGTCAGATTTTAGCACATCTTTTCTACCTCAAGTCTTTTTCTGTCTCTCTGTTCCTCCCTCCTTCCTCCTCTCTCTCTCTTTCTCATTTCTCTCTCTCTCTCTGTCTCTCTCTCTCTCTCTCTCTCTCTCATACACATGCATCTGAAATAAACAAATAGGGAAAAATGCAAGGTTTATTCTATTGTTAGACTGAAAAATTTAAATTTAATCCTAGTTTAATTCATACTATACCCAAATAGCTTTTTGCTGATTAATGAAGTTAGCACCTATGGGCTACTAAGAAGGCAAGACCAGGAAATTCCAAGGAATTTGACTCATATTTACAATCACACTATGTCTACTGTTTACTAGATTTTGTTAATTCTCTTCCTTAACCTTTGTTCTGAAAACTAAGAATAATCCCACTTTCCTGAATCTTCCATAAGATTCTCAAAGTGGAAATCTCTGCGCATGAACACACTCAGGGCAACAGTAGGCTCCCAGCAGTGGGTGTTTACAGAGTGTCATTTTTCTGAATGCTTCCTTGTTAGCGGTTCATTTCATCTCCATAAGAGCTCTGTGTTTCTTCCACTGCTTTGCAGATATAGAAACCGACGCACAGTGAGACAGACGACTCGCTAGCCAAGGGAGAACGAGGACCTGAGAACAGAGGCTGGGCCTTCCCTGCATTCTGCGGAGCCTCTCTGCTGCCCAAAATGCTCTTCTATGCCCTTTTGAGTCCAGAAGCTTTTTAAGAATTGAGGTGATGGAAGGAATGAAAGCAGTCATACTTTAAATCCTTCAGCAGGAAACCACCAGGGGCAACAGAAAGTCCTACCCCAGGGCTTCAGAAACATGAGGAGCATAGCTTAAGAATATTTACCATTAACAAAGGACCATGCCTGAACCACTAGGGTTGTCATCTCATGCAAGAGGTCGTTTCCTTCTGCCAAGCCAATTGCCTTCTGCAGAGTTGGACCATGATGCAATGGGAGCCCGTATGTAGGTGGACCCCCCCCACACACACACACTCGTGTTTCTCTGTCCTCCTGACATGCTGGTCCCTGTGTGCTCTAGGTTCTGGGGCTGCACCTGCAATGTGCTTTTTCCATCAGCATATGGCTGCAAGTTCAGACTTCCACGAGTCAGCCTTTCCAACACTTACGGCCCGAGGCTCTGCTGTGTGCGCTCCTTGTTGCTGTGCTCTCTGCCAGTGCTTGCATCCAGAAATATCATCTCCTTGTAGACAACAGAGCAGCCTCAGCTCAATGCTTCATGTCTCAGCCTCGTCTCTCATTGGTCAAGGCTAACCGTGGCAGTGTGGAAGGATTTAGCACCCAGAAGATGACTCAGAGCAAGAATGTCTCACCCTCTCCTCCTGCCCCCAGACTCTGAAGTCACTGACATTTTGACAATGTGCCTCATCCAATGTGACTGTAAAATAAGTCCTCCTGACTCAAAATGATTTGCTTATTTCACTTACTGCTCCATCCATCCATCCATCCACCCATCCATCCATCCATCCATCCACCATCTACTCACACCTCTCTGCATCACTCATGCATCCATCCTTCCATCTATCTATTCATCTACCCATATATCTATGCATCCATGCATCTATCCATTCATCATCCATCTATCCATCTATTCATCCATCTATCCATCCAACCTTCCATCCACCCATCCATCATTTATTCATCTCTCTATCATCCATGCCATCCATTCAATCTTCCATCCATCTAATCATCCATCCATCTATCCATCATTTACTCATCTCTTTCCATCATCCATACATTCATCATCCATCCATCTATTCAATCTTCTATCCATCCATCCATCTATCCATCCATTTACTCATCTCTCTCCATCATCCGTGCATCCATCCTTCCATCCATTGATCCACCCATGTATCTGTGCATCCATTCATCTATCCATTGGTCATACATCCATACATCTATTCATCATCTGTCAATGCACTCATTTCCCATTCACCCCTTTGTCCATCTTAAGCACATATCAAGCTCCTATTTTGAACCAAAACACTTGGAAGTGGTGGAGAATTGGCAGTAATTCAGATATTCATCTCAGATCCCAAAGGGTCGCAATGTCATAAATTCCCATTTCAGGTTGCATCTCATGCATTACCCCTAGGCTTCCCTAATTTCATTTACTCACCTGTAGAGATTAGAAACTAGCATCTTAAAGAAGTGAAGAACAATAAACAAAGTTTAGAGTGGGTTGTAATCTGTTACTTAAGGATCTTAGAAGACTAGGATCTAAAAAAGGTGTAACAGCTTAATCCTGATTGATATTTCCACCCTTACTTAATACGTTGGTGATCCCTTCTCCTCCCTGTAAATCTTCTATTGTGTGACGTAAATAACAAGGAGATGTTTCTAGAGTTCTGGGCTCACTTCAAAAAAAACAGATCTTAGTGAGTCCTCTGAGCTACCTTCATTGGGTCTTCTCATCATTTCTTTCGGCACCGATACAGAACATTACAACACTCACCGTGTGCATAGATTTTACCACATTTGTGTGTAACTTATGCTTATATTTGCTTAATATTTGTTCATTACAGGAAGTAATCAGTTTTCTCAGATGTATTTGTAAAGGAAGCTTTATAGGAGATGAACATACATTTGATATAATTTGCATATTGTCATAAGGAATTAAGCATACATAATGTCTACCTGTGCATTGCCTAAAACCATCTCAGACACCACAACCATAGCTATACAACAATTTGTGGGCCTGAGCTAGTCTGTATTTCTTCCATAAAGATGACTGTGATCCTCCTTACTGCTGATATAAGTTCTCACATCAGATGATTCATGTAGGGAGGAGTTGCAGGAGAAGCTGGAATGAAGAGTGAAAGTCAGCCCTCCTCCTTCTAAGTCTAGAAAACCTATCAGAAGGTGGGGAAGCGCATGTGTTACTGGCCACAAATGTTTAACAATAGTCCGTGAGGTCGTAAGGAAGTGCCACAGAAGATGGGGCATGTCATGCTCCATGACTTTGGCTTTGTGAAGCTAACCCATGGTATAAAATGTGTGTGTGGACAGGTGTCACTGCAGGTGGGGCTTAGAGCCAAACTTGTTGCAACACTACTGCTGACCCCATCGTGGACTGGACTGTGCTGCCCTGTTGGCACCACAGGCTGGCAAGGATGCTGCTTGCAAAGCCCCACCCCTAGTGCCATAGATCTCGCCCACTGTCTGTTTTTGGAATAGGAATTTTGCTGAAGCTCGGCCACACCCATCCATGTATATATTGTCCATAGCTTCTTTCAGGCCACAAACACGGTTGCCAGAATTAGCAAATATATATACACAATGCCCTAGATTTTATCTGACAATTCCTGTTATAATTGCAGAATCTAGTAGCTGCTACACAGACCACAAAGCCAGAAATATTCAGAGAGCCTGCCTGCCCATCCTGCACTGTACCAATGGCAGCCTTTGAGGTCATGCAGCGTTCAGAACACATGATGGTCCACGGTAGTGCAGTGGCGGGCCAGGGCCTTCCTGGAAGCTTCACGTTCTCCCCTCACAGATCAGTGTTTGCTTTTCTTCAGGCTCTCAACCAAGGTTGTGTGAACAGAGAGAGCTGAGCCTTCTCTCCCAGGAGCTATCTTGCTAATTCTCCCAGAACCTCCCGCGGTTGTCCCAGCTGTCTTCCCAAGCCTCTGGCCCTGGAGGATGTGTGAACGGAGGCCTTGGGAATCTTTCTGTCATGAACTTTGATTGACACCCTTGTTCGGAGGAGCAGGATTTGGGAACAGTGTGAAAAAGGCTGAAATCCTCCCAGTAGGAGAACTCAGCCCTGCTTTGGACAGCGAGCCACAGCCTTGGCCAAGATGTGCTCATTGCAATCTCCACTGACCTTCCTGGAGCCGCCAAAGCTGTGGGCCTGCAAAACTCAGGCAGCTTCGAAGGCTTCTCCTCCTCCATGGCCCGAGCTCACTCCCTGGTGGTCTGAGCCTACAGGTCCTTCTCTGTCCAGCTTCCTCCTGCCTTATCTCAGTTTCTGGGGATGGGAGCTGGGCTGAGGCTGGCCTGTGTACAATAACTAGAATGTTAGAAGTGGTAGCTCAGCTCTTATCCTTTTGAATTACCTTGTCCTTTCTTTCACTGTAGGATTTAGGGTTCCTGTTTGGCCTGGAGCGATGTGTTGGGCTGTGAGGCCTCATCCCAAGGTGAGCCCCAGCATTTGGAACAGGTTAGAAGAAAGCTGGCCACGTGGCCAGCTGCAGGGATGCTGGGTTGTGAGCCACACTTGAGTAAACTGGGCTCCAGGGAGCATTACAGTTGGACGGCACCTGTATTTATCATGGAATTTAGGACCTTCCTTTGATACCAGAGACCAAGCAACGTAAAAAAGATAGCCCAAAGCCATCGTGCCGTGTGTGAGCTGTGAACCTGGAAATGGTGTGAGCTGTGAACCTGGAAATGATGGTGATCGGCTTTGAGGGTCTCTGTGTGGTGAAACTCGTGGGCTCTGTCTCCCATGTCTAGCTGCATTGGTATTGTTTGTAATACCGTTTGTGTTGTCACCATAATCCGGTCTTCATAACCAACATTGACCCAGTACCCTAGCCATGGAGGTCAGGACTTTGCCTATGTCACTGCTTTAGTTGTCACCTAAACTTAAACCCCTTGAAGGGTTACTGTGAGGAAGTCTTGCTTGCTGACAGGATGTCAGGCAACAGCTGGATCTGAAGGGCTCCAACTT
The DNA here is from genome assembly GCA_004027025.1 of Myocastor coypus. Classification (NCBI taxonomy): domain Eukaryota; kingdom Metazoa; phylum Chordata; class Mammalia; order Rodentia; family Myocastoridae; genus Myocastor; species Myocastor coypus. The sequence goes on along the minus strand of PVJA010011086.1, from coordinate 32,113 downwards.
CCCCCATGGATCAATCCACAGATGAGATCATAATGTGATAGCATTACAGGGAAGTGACAGAGAGGGAGGCAACCATGGGAGTGCGCCCCTGAGGACTGTATCCTCCCTCTCCCTACCCCTCCCTCTCCCTCCCTTCTCCTCCCTCCTTATCTCCTTCTCTCCTTCCCTCCCTCCCTCTTCCTTCCTTCTCTCTCTTCCCTCCCTCCCTCTTTCTCACTTCCTGCCTCCCTCTCCCTTCCCTCCCTCCCTCTTTCCTCCCTCCCTGTCTCCTTCTCTTCTCTCTCTTCCCCTCCCTTCTCCTTCCCTCTCTTTCCCTACTTCCCCCTCTCTCCCTCGCTCTCCCTCCCTTCTCATCCCTCCTTATCTCCCTCTCTCCTTCCCTCCCTGCCACTCCTTCCCTTGTCTGTCCCTTCCCCTCCCTCTTCCTTCTCTCTCTCTCCCTGCCCCACCCTCCCTCTCACTATTTATGCTTCCTGGCAGCCCTGAAGTAAGCAGCTTCTCTCCTCCACACCCTTCCACTATTGACGTTCCCCTCACCACAAACTGAAAGCAATGAACCTGGCTGGCCGAAGACCAACACTTCTGACACTGGGAGACTGAGTAAACCTTTCCTCCTTTGTGTGTTTTTCTCAGGCATTTTGTCACAGTAATGGAAAGCTGGTTCGCACAGAGATCTTATTCAAATATCACAATACACTTAGGAGGTAGGGTAGAAAGTTAAGTCCACAGGAAGCTCAGTCACAGAGCTGGTGCTATCAGACAGCTCTGGGGCTTAAGTCTGTTTGACTTTCATGCCTTTGCATGTACATACATATGTGCATGTGTTCCTGTGTGTGTGTGTGTGTGTGTGTGTGTGTGTGTGTGTGTGCACTGCTGGTTGCCCTGTGCCTACTCTGTGTCTAATACATAGCATGTATTCAATAGATATTTTTGGAGTGTCCCCTAGACATTTTGCTGAGGGACCCAAGTTTGTTTCACCCTAAGGAATGCTTCCAGGACTTTCCAGAAGTTAAATGCTACAGGCCTTTCTGGAGATTGTGAGGTGAGGCTGAAGAATTTGATTCTTAATGAATTTCCCAGAAGATTGGACCTAAACAACCCAGCCAGTTTGCAGACCAAAATCTGGCACCCACCAGCCCCACACTTCACTGCTTTGTATTTTAATGCTTCTACAGAATGAATAAAACCAGCTTCTGTTTCACAATTCATGTGGCTCATTGCAAGCCTGCCACTTTTCTAAATGTTCTGAATTGTTTCTTTTTCTTAGTTATCAGAATACAATGGTGGACTCTGAAGGCAATCGGCTGTCTCTAGCAGCCCTCACGGTCATACGGTCATACAGCGATGGCTTAATCTGTCTCATTCTCTTTCCACCATAGAAAGCAGCCTTCTGTTTAACCCAGAGGGTGATCATTAGGGGCCTTTGGATATGGGTTACTCTGAAGGAAGGGAACCTGAGCTCTCCCTGTTAGCCCTGAGGAAACCCAGTTCTTCATCCCTAAGTCTTGTTGACCAGGAAGGCCTGGGTCACCCCTGTAGTCCTGATGTAATTAGCAATAGTAATAAAGGGCTTGAAGCTGGGTTTGGACAATGGCCAGCTCATTCTGTCCAAGACCAGAAAGGAAAGAGCTCCCAGGGGTGAGTTCTGTCCACAACAAGGAAGGAATTTCCCAGAGACGGGAAGGGAGCACAACCCAGCAGCCAGATGGGTGACATGAAGGTGGAAGGCAGGAGGCTTGCTGAGGTGATGGAAAGGAAGCATCCAGGGGTGACAATGGAGGGACCTTCTAAGTCTCCAAGAATTCTGGGGGTAGCAAATTTGGCAGGCCTTTCCCCAGGGCAGGAGTGTGCCTTGGTCACACCTATATCCACAGGGAAAGAAAAGGGAAACAGCTGCATTTGCTCTCTCTCTCCCTCCCTCTCTCCCTCTCTCTCTCTCTCTCTCTCTCTCTCTCTCTCTCTCTCTCTCTCTCTGTCCCTCTCTCTCCCTTCCCCTCTCCCTCTCTCTCTCTCAGGAGACCCTGGAGTCCACAGCAGCCCACATTTTCCCATAACTCTGAAACTAGAGAGGACTCAGTGCGCTAAGGATCTGGCTCCTAACATCACACCCACAGCCAGCGGGCTCCCCAGAGCAGGCCGCCAAGTCCTCAGGCTGAATGTACTGGGCTAACCCCTCTTTCCTGGGAGCCAGGGTGGCATCTGGCCCAACAGTGCCTGTGAAAAGCTTACGAAGTGCAAACCGCTCCTTTCTTCCCTGCCTTTGCCCTGGCCAGGCCAAATGTCCACCTGCTCTTGGGTGGAGTGTGACCCCTGCCCCCAGGATCTCAGATGACTGCAAAGTGCTGGGGAGTTTCCCAGCATTCCTCAAGGAAGTTCACACTTCCAGCCCTGCCCAATTTTGTTTCCTTGCATCACTGGAAAGCAGAGAAGGACTCAGTCTCCGAGTTTCCCAAGGCTGCGGAGGGCGGGCACAGGCGAGAGGTCTGCACTCTAGTGGATCCACTGTGCACATCCCTGCACTGGGACTACTCTGTACTGGGGCTGAACAGCAGCTCCCAGACCCCTTGCCTATGCTGCTTAGGAAAGAGTGTAGAGTACAGCCCATCTGATTGTGGCATGAATCTGAGAGGAGAGAGGAGGTGACGAGGTGATCAAAGCTGCACGTCACATGCCGCTTGGACAGGCCTCTACTGTTCTTGCTCCTCAGCACAGAGAAATGTGAATAGGCAAAAAGGTGATGTGTGAAAAAGTTGGAGTTTGAACTTTGGAGAGAATCTGTGGTCCCCAAGTCTGACCCCCTTCCTAAATTAGCAGAGTCTTTTGCTCTCTTCACAGGATTATAGGATTTTGTTATGCTGTAGACGAATTTTGTACTTTGTATATAATTACTTTCTGCCTCACAGCAGTCAGGAGACAGAGAGGAAAAACACCCCAGAGGAGAGGGCCAGGGAGGGGGAAAGGGGTACAGGGTGGTCCCCGAGGGCACTTGCCCAGTAACGTGTTTTCTCCAGCCGGGGCCTGCCTCCTATTGCCACAAGCAGCCATGCACTCAGGACGGATCCACCAATGGGATCAGTGCCCCCAACTGGTGCCCTCCCGAGCCTATCTCTGAATGTTGCTGCATCAAAATCCCAGGCTTCCATCCGTAGATCTTCAGAGGACACCTCATATTGAAGTTACAGCAGGTTAATGGGTAAACCTCAGCTCAGATGTTAATTATTTAACTGGCGTCGTAAATGACACACTCAGGCAAGACTCGGACTCCTCACTCGGACTCAGGTGGAAAGGCAGCTGCAGCAGGCTAGCGGCACCTTCCTTGAGTGCGGGCTGGGCAGGAGACAGAGGTGCTCTCACACTGTAGCTTCCCAGTGTGAGAATCTCCAGCCCAGATTCTACATTCCCTGCCAGGAACACAAAGTCATGGACAAAGGGTCTTCATCCGCACTTTTATGTAGATGTGGTGTTTGGGTGTGACCAAGTACCTGTCGTCCAACTGCATTGATCTCAAACCCATGGGAAGCTTGAGAAGGGGCACCCTAGACCCAAGAGATGTCACTGTGCTAATCCAGGTGACAGGGACTGGTGTATTTAGAGAGAAGTGAATAGAGTCAAGACAGTTGGGGAGCAAAATGGAACAGGGTCATGGAGAAGGGGAGGATGCAGTACAGACGCGTGTAGGCAAAGAGGAATCTTCAAGGCCTCCCGCTAAGGATGTATCTATCATCCCATTTAATGCAGCAAGAATACAATTTAACCTAGACATGACCTTCACATCTCCTCTTAAGGAATAAAACACTGAAGCATCTCATTCAAGAGATGCTTTGCTTACGTGTCAGATCCCAGACACTCTTGAACCCTGAGGAAGACAAAAGTCCCTGGGATATACCAGTGGCTGCAGGAGGAAGTGGAGAGGTAGTGCAGGTGATTTTCTGGCCTTACTGCTTCAGTCAGTCTACATGGGATGCATGATAGTGGACTGAGTTTGTGCAGTCAGTGAGAGCCCTCCAGTAGAAAGGGTTGTGGGAACACATGGATGTGGCCTGCTCTAGGCATGTTAAATGTTATCAGATTATGCTACCACTATCCTAGGAGGCCAGGGCTGTGCTCATATGGTCTGCAGTATGGATGATGACACTGGGCTTTGGAGAGCTGAGATTTGAACCTGAGTTTATCTTCCTTTTATGATAATTATTGTTCAAAAATGAAATCAAAGCTAGCTAGGTTTAATCATTTTATATGTGTTATACTAAAAATGCTATACTATCTCATAACACCCAGAAATTTTCTATGATTCTCATAAATTGAGTAACAATTTTCCAGATTTTATGAGAGGCATGGAGACACAGATACATTAAGCTCAATAAACCCAAGCCAGACTGTATACATGTTAAGAAATCCACATCCAAACATACCACAGTGGGCTGTCAAAGGCCAGAATAGGAATGTAGAAGAACTTAGTCCTTCAAGAAGCTGCTGAGCTACTGACCAATGTCTTAGTCTCCCCTCCTTCTAAGTTTCCTGTTACTTGAAGAAAACATTGTGTAAGAACATCCTAAATATGACTTTTTGTGCAGTGTAGCCCAAAGCATTCTAGCTGATCCAGAGGACCTGATCTGTGCTGCACTTCTTCCAAATGCTGCCACTCAGGCTCTCCTACCTGTCCTCCCCCTGTCTCTGTCCACCTCAATCCATTGCACCCCAGCTTTTTAAGATGTTTCCTCTAAATGTCTCTGGTGCATTTCATGTTGCCCAACCCAGTGGATGTTTCTGGATCTCCACGTGACCTAAACCTCCTAACAATATTCGAGTTTATTCCATGTGCCATCAGGCAAGTAGTTTAACCGTTCTGAACTTTGGTGCTGTATACAAAAGATTGCAAATACTCTGCCCTTTGCACCAGAGACTCTTAGAGAAAATGTCTTTAAAAGCTGGGTTGCAATGGGTCAAGGTGGACAGAGACAGGGAGAGGAGAGACAACCACCAGGGATCATCCTTAGGATTGGACAGAGTCAAATGTGCAAAGTGTGTGGCAGAGTGCCTGTCACAGGGTAAGTGTTCAACAGCCATTCACTATTGGTGTCACTGTAAATTTTTCCTCTTTGGGTGAAAATACTGTAACATTCCACCCAGAGCATCCAAAGCATTGAATGGGTAACAGGGGAGGTGGCCTGTTCCTGCCTCAGTGGGACAGTCCATCCCCATGGCAGTGGCATGGGATCCCCCCTGACAGAGTAGAAGTCAGTCTGCCTCTGAGTTCCTACCGCCATGCCCAGGGGTTCTACGCAGCAGAGGCTTTTGGAATTGTAACACCGCCAGGCATGCGGCTGCCTGAGCTAGAGTGTTCACATCGCCCTGCTCGCTCCATTTCCTGGGAAGGTGCAGAGCCTGGGGGGCCCTAAGCTCCTTGCGTGTGTTTTCTGGCTCATGTTGCAGCCAACGAGTGAGAGGCTCTTTCCCAAGCTGTTTAACTTGTATTGTAGACGTTTCATTGGATAAGTGCACCCGTCTTCCCCTGGGAGCCCAGAGTCTGAATGACCCACAGATTCGATCGGGGCAGCACCCAGAGCACTCAGCGCCAGAGACTGGAAGTCTTATTCTGCAGCATGGGGAGTGCCCTGAGGGTGGGCGGTCTGACCTCTGGACCACCAGTGTCTCATGCACAGGTGAAGCAGAGGAAGGCGGAACATCTGGAAGCGCTAACATCTGGAGGGCTACACCCAGTACTGCTGCCGCCGTCATCTGGGACCGGAGCCCTGGATCTTTGCTTTCCTCTCTTCATTCTGCCTTTACAGTTTAGCTCCTTTTGAAAATGAACAGGGGCGAGTTTAATAGGAGTGCATGAGAGAGCTGCTCCCGAGTTCGGTTTCAGACCCATCATTACCAGGCAGAGAAAGATGGAATTAAAACGGAGGCTTGGCCTCGTGTGGCAGCAAGCAGAAATCTAAGGCTGTAATACATAAAACACAACCTCTTACAAAAATAAAATTCTCTGTAAAGCTCCAGAGTTCAGAAATAGCATTGAGTGCTTCTGCGAAAGTACTGTTCTTTCCTCTGCTGGGCGCAGCCCCAGGAAGAACTCACTGCTTCTTGCTACTGTCCCTCTGCGTGGAGAAAGAAGGATGTCATGAAGCAGGGAAAGGAAGGCTGATGTTCTAGAATGGAAGACTCAAAAGCTGAGATTGGGGCGGGGAAGAGGCCAGAAGGGGAAGCTTCCCACTGACTGTGGCACTAGGCCACTCATGCAGTGTGGTCTCATGGAGGAGGCCCTTGCTGCTAGCTAGGCTTCGAAACTGGCCACTGTTTGCCCAGGCAATTCTCCCCCTTACTCTGAAATAGAACTGATGAAGAGATTTTCATGTGGCTGTTTAATAAAATCCCTTTTTCTTTAATAGATGAATCTTGAACTACTCCACGTAGCACAAAGCCCCACTGTGACCGGCTTGTTTATAACAGCCCACAACCTTGTAGGCCCCCAGTGTTTATACAAGAGCGTTGGGAATATCCAAGAACCATTTGTCTGCCTGCTGGAATTACAACTTTTCCATATTTGCTTAATTTTGGAACCAAATGTTGGAGATGTTAGAGCATTCATAAGGCAAGATTCAGCCAGGGCTCACATCTCTGGATAAATCTATTTTGGAGGGATAGATTGGATTTCTTACACTTACGACACTTGAGGTAGGGTTGGGTTTCAGAAGTGGTGCAATGTTTATTGGACATAGTGGCCAACCTGGGCACGTTTGTTAAGCACTATCTGTAAATCACTTAACGCCATACGTGGCAAATGGTAGAAAGTCAATAGCTATTGACTACTACTTTAATAATACAATCCTTAGGCGAGTAGCCCTGAAATGCTCCCAAGTTAAAAACTTTCTGAGCACTAGCAGGAGAATTCCAGGTTGAGTCCCAGGTGAAGGTCACAGCCAGGACACAGGCACACTAACTGTAGTGCACCAAGCTCCCCAACCGGCACAGCGTAGGAAAATCAATGATTTTTTTAAATCTACACTTGAGTCCCAGCCCCCAGACATTTCATTATATGTCACAACTATTCAAAAAAAAATGTGAAACTGCAACCATGTCAGTTCCCAGGCATTTCAAATGGCAGATGTCAGTCCCCTCAACAAGGTAAGAGGTTTGTACAATCTGAAGAGAAACCAGAGTGCAGTAGTATAGCCTTGCTATTTTGAAGTTCGACTTTTGTGGACTCACTCTTTCACAGGCTTTTAAAAATATTAATCTAAACTATTTATCACAGGTTTTTCACTATATGGCAGGATAGTACCATAAAGTATACATATGTTGTTAAAATTATATAGGTTTACAAGTTTAGAAAATCATCAAGAACATTAGAAGTGTTTTTAAAACTGTGAGGAAGATTTATAAGAGTGTGGGAAGGGTTTATAAGTCCTTAAATGATGTATAAATATTAAAATATAACATTGCTATTTCACTAATTTTCCCTTATCATGGGGTTGTCTGGAATGTAACCTCTGTGACAAGTGAGGGGCCACAGTCTATGTTCTTCAATCCACATGATACGGCCGACTAACACGCAGGTCCTCAGTATTCTCATTGCAGACACATTAATGCTCTTCTGCTTTCTAGTTTGCAGTTAGTCTCTGGCTTGCCTAGCGATTGAGCCATCCTTGTAGCTGTCTGATTTAGTGATAACGACAATACTACTTATTCTTTTTACAGCTATCATCCTAAGTAGGGAGTTATTATATGGGAGAGATGGTAACATTAGGCATGGTCATTCATAAAAGAGAAATTAAAATACAATGTGTGACTAGTCTTCACTTTCACTAGCAATCAGTGGTGTATAAATGAAAACATGCAATGCTTCCTGTTTCCCAACATTTCTAGATTCAGAATGATAACCTTGTGTCCTCAGATACAACCAACAGGGAGCACATTGGAGTTTTGGCAAGCAGTGTGGTAGCCTAAGTGAAGTGCTGCAAACACGCCTCTTCATTTTCTTTGCTTCATTTTAACCTGCTGATCTACTACTGTTAACACTTGTCAGGAATAGCTAGGGGTAAGTGAGCAGAGTCCACAATGAAGTTCAAAGTGCCCGTGGGGACCTGCATCTACCAGGACCCTCTTAGGGCATCCAGGTGCAAGCAGAGTATTGGAGAACAGTCCCACTGAAGCAAACCAGTGCTGACTTAGGGAGCTAGGTGGGGCAGGGAGAGGGTGCAGAGACAAGGCACAACTCTGGGAGTCCCAAGAGAGAGGCTCCGGGAACACCTTGCTGCCCAGAGGGCAGTGGGCAGTGGCTTCCAAGGCCCATAGACAGGCCTGTGGCGTGAGCTTCCTGTCTCCTTCTGCACCAACATGTCCAACCCAGGGAGGAGACTCCACTCCTCATCCCAACATGGGGACGAGGAGCCAGCACGTTCTGCTCTGAGACCAACCAAAACCAGAGGCCAGGGCCTGGAGCAGATGGTGGCTCTAGAGAGGCAAACGAAAACTACACAGCACACTTCATTGTTTTTCAAAGAAAAAAAATTTAAAAATGAAGTGAATACTGATGTCCAAATATAGGTAAATGAGCCAAGAAGTTTGGTACATTTTCCAGTAAGATTGTCACACAGCCATTTAATAGCAGACTCATGAAACAATACTATAAAAAACATGTTTTCAAAGTCAGGTGTGGTGGCGCACACCTGTTATCCCAGCATTTAGGAGGCTGAGGCAGGAGGATCTGTGTGCGTTTGAGACCAGCCTGGGCTACAAAGGTGAGTTCAAGGCCATCCTGAACTGCATAGTGAGACCCTGTCTCAAAAGGGCCAAAAAAAATGTTTTCAATATAATCTCAACTGAAGGTAAACAGGGTAGAAGATTATATATGACTTCAATTATGGAAAAAGATGTACATGTGATCCACTGGGGAAAAAAAAGATTAGACAAAACCTGCGCCACTTAAACTATGGGTATTTATGATTTAAAGAAATTCAGATTTCCTTGTTTTAGTTACTGATGTTTTCCAAATATACACAAGCATATACAACATTTCTGATAAGAAAATTTTTTAAAAATCTGCTTTTTACCTTCTGTGGGTTATAGAAAGAATAATTCTAAACTGTTTCCAGCAAAATTGAGTGGAAGAATAAATGAATAACTCAAGGCTCTCACCTGGTAGGTAGAGTCAGTGAAATGTGGTAGAGTTAGTGGCATTTAAATGGGCCTGGGGAGGGACGTGGGGAGATGGCTCAATAGAATAAGTGTTTGCCTGGCAAGTGCAGGGTTCTGAGTTCAATCCCTAATACCACAAAACAAAAAACAAAACAAAACAACTGTAAAATGGGCCTGGGAAGGTGGGAAATATTTGCTCTACAGACATGGCAGGGTGAGAAGCCAGAGGAGCAGCGCTCAAGGGCCTGAAAGGCTCTGGGTGTAATAACACCTGGATGATTCCAGAGCATCACTGGCAAAGCCGAAGGCCTTTTGGAAACTTGCAGACACCCTGGTCCCTCACTGACAGATTTTGAAAGTCCCTTCTGCAATTTCCTGTGTTCTAAGTTCCTTGAGAAGCACAAGTAAGCCAAGCATGTTAGAGACCATCACTGTTAGAGACCACCCCTGTTAGAGACCATCCCAGCTCCTTGTAGAGTAGCTGACAGGGATCTTGTTGTGTACATTTCCCTGAGGGACAAAGAGGCCCCTAAATCACTTCCAGGTAAGACCCCCCCACCGCTTCCATGGATGACTAGGTCAGGTGGGCACGACCCTGGGGCTGAAGGTTGACGGAAACTTGGCAATGGGTTGTAGGAGACCTACTCTGTAGTCTGGAGTGTCAAAGAGAGATTAGGTACAGATGTAGAAGGAAGGAGACACAGGAAGAACTGTGGGACCGGTGCCCCAGGAGAGCCCACCCCTTCGCATCCCTGGTTCCGCTCACTGAGTAGTCCTCTGTTGGTCTCACACAGCCCAGGAATTCTGCTTGTCTAGGTGGAGGTAGCCTCGGTAACCTGCAGATGGGCAGGATAACTTACCTCAGAGACACAGGGGCACCAGGCACTGCGCAGTCTCAGCTGAGGCCTGGAGTGACTTTGCCACTGACATACGCCTTAGTGCCCTCTTCCCGGTTCTCAGTGATGGGCTTTAGTGGGTGCTGTGGCACCAACAAGCGATCAAGCACATAGACAAGCAATCATTGGTCAAGTCAGTTCAGACTTCTCCAGGCTAACAGATCCAGTTTGCTCTCTGCCAGAGAGGCCCTCAGCCCCTCCATACGCTGTATGCACTGTGCATCTCCTCTGGGGATCACTGAAAGCCGTGTTCCCAAGTTGATGTGAATGAGCTATTCTTGAATTTATTTTTGCAAAACATGCTTCAGTTCTAGCAGTTGGCCCAGAAAGAGCTAACTTGTTCATTCCTCTATTCTTCTTTCAGTAAACATTTATTGGAGGAGCAGAGATGAGGGCTTTCTGAAAATGCATCCTGTCCTTATAAAGAGGCTTGCTAGAGTCCTGGCAGTGTCTCTCTCTCTCTCTTTCTTTCTCCCTCTCCCTCCCTCTCCTTCTCTCTCTCTCCCTCTGTGTGTATGTGTGTGTGTGTGTGTGTGTGTCAATGCCTACCCATGTGGCTATGCGAGCACGCGCACGTGCGCGTGCGCGCACGCGCACACACACACACACACACACACAGTCCATGCCTGTGCATTCAGAGGAGAATAAAGAGGAGAACAAGACTGATGGAAGAGCAGGCCTTTGATTAAGCATCCCCATAGGTGGCATCCAGGGGCAACCAAGTGGGGTTACTTTAAGTTGACTCAGCCTGCTTGCCCTGGTTAGTTTCACACAAGAGAAACCTTCACATTCATCTCATCTCCAGCCCAACTGCCACGGCTGAGTGCCACGCCCAAGACTTTTAATTCATGAAAAAATAAGTGGCCTTTGTTAGGTAATTTTTAATTAATATTTTTTCTTGAAAGTCTTGGCTAAAAGGAATTTCCCACATGAATGTTGATCATTTTGCTTTCAGCTGGGGACTTAACCTTTGCCAGGGGAGGTGGAAGAGCTCACTCTGCCTCCAGGGCATAGCGTGAAGAGAGTGCATCTTTAGAAAAAATGAAAATGAGTAAAAGATGTAAGGAATATTGCTATCTTCGGCTCACCGGGCGCCTTCAGTGTCCCTGGGCTGCGTGGGTCTGCTTTTGTAGATGTGATCTCTATTAATTTCTTTATCTCCACTCCTTTCACTAGGAAGGAATGGTCAGAGGTTACAAACATGTCTGGGTGTGTGTTGCTTCCTGGACATGACAAGATGGAAACTGGAAACCACGTTTTCTTACTCCAGGATCAGTGTTCCACCTACCACTGAATTATTGCAAGGAGTAGGCATTCAGCAGTACACGTGCTTCCTGTCCTATCAGATATGGCCAATGACACATTTGACTTATTAAAAGTTCATTATAACACATATATTATATCAAACAATCATACATGTATCAAACACTAGATAATAATGATAGCTACCATTTACTGATCATTCACCCTGTTCTTTATGTGTTTAGAGTGAGCACATAACTTAATCCTAACCTTGCTATTACCCTGGCCATACAATAGGTGAAAAAATGGAGGTGCAGAGAGGGTGATCACTTCCTCCTGCACCGCACAGCCAGCCTGGAGCCCGACGCTAAACCCAGACTGTTTATCTACAGGTACCAGTCAGTATCACAGAGTTGTGGGACCAAGGGGCTAAGGGTCCTGGCACTCAAAGCCTAGACCTGTTCGTGGAGCTGCCCTACCTGAACCATGATTTCTACCTGAGTTGAGTGAAAGAACCCTCAGCCAATCAGGAAGAAGTCCCTCCCCTCCAGTGCTTTCTCTTTGTGTTTACATGTAATAAAAGCTGACTATTGACATGTAATCTATTTAAAAAGACTTGGTAGGGCATAGAATCCTCTCCAATCATATGTCACTAATGATATCACTCTTCCATTCAAAAAACAAGTCAGTGCAACTGAGCGCCCAACACTCATCCAGCTGTCTCATAAAAGTTAGCCTCCTACTTCCCTCCATTCCATAGGCCAGGGGATCGTTTTCCATCTACTTCTCCCAAGAACGCTCAGTAAACACTGTCTGTGCCAATGCAGTGGGCGTGTGGCCTGGCCAAGGCCAAGCTGCTGCCCTGGAGCAGCTCCTGGTGTAAGGGAAGAGGCAGATGAACCAGTCCAGCAGATTCGTGTGGGGCACCATGGGGTCTGGAGCTAAGGATGTGGATACTACTAGGGAACTCTGGGGCCTTGCACGTGGCAGGGGCTTGGAGGCTGATCTGGAGAGCTACACTAAGAACAGAGGTCCTCGGGTGGGGTAGGCTTTAAGGCTCTGTCGTGAATGTGAGTAGTAGTTGGGACCTGCCATGTTCTGAATGTTGTTACAAGAAATGTGGGTCTTTATGCATAACTCTGCTGTGTGGGGGGCACCTATTAAGCTACTCATCTGGAGCCACAAGCCAAGGAGTAGCAGGGCTGAGAGTTCGACCTGGTGCTCTCTGGCATGCCTGTCTGTTTCAGCTCTGATGGGACAGACAAGTCGGGTATGTGGATCATTTGGGGCCAAGTGGGTCTACGTACGCACTTCTAGTCCTCATTTAACCCCTTGCCACATAGTCCACAGTTAGGGGCTGAATGGGAGGGAAGCAGCAGCAGGTGAGCTCCTGGGCACGGCTCCACTGGGAGCAGCAAGGCTCCCCCTCTTTCCCTCAGCACTCAGAGTTTCCCAGAGGAAATCACCAGGACAAGAAATGCAGCTAACACCCTCCTCGGGTTGACACTCATAGCCCATATTCCTGGGACAACTTCAACATGGTGTTAGACTTGGATGTCTAGGGTGCCTGCCCCTGAGGTTCTGTAAATCACCTCTCATCCCCCCGGCCCCTGGTCCAGTGGCACACATTAATCACATGTCTAGCCCTGTGAGTTGAAAGTGATTTCAGTAAGTTGGAAAAGTCTCGGAAGCAGTCAGACCATAGGCCCTGAGCTGTAGGAAATTACTTTCAGTTAAAATTTGTATTTAAGATACTATTTTAGCATTCGTGGAAAGTCTTATTGATGTCATAAGGTGACATGTTCCATTTTCTGTGACCATGAGCCTCAGACACTTGTCAAAGCACTGGTCACTTGAGGCTCTGGCAGAAATGCTGGGAATGGATCTTCTACAGGCAGATGCTGCAGCCTCCTGCCTGTGTCTCTCAGAGTGTTGGAGAATCATATAGGCAGGTCAAGTAGGAGCTGTGTACAGATCTCTGGATGAGACTGTAATGACAGCAAGCGGGAGGATGAGGCAGGAAGATCACTGAGAATTCGCAGTCAGCCTGGGCTATATAGTGAGTTCAAGGCCAGCCTGAACTACACCAGACCCTGTCTAAAAATAAATAAATAAACAAACAAACAAACAAATAAATAAGAAAATAAGAAAAGAAAGTAAAGTAAGACTTGGGTGGTTTTGTTTAAGACACATGATGTGTCTTAAAATGCACAGGTATTAGGAGATTATTTTAGTTGTATGTTCATTTATTTAATATAATACTATTCTCATGAATGGATAAAGATTTTGGAATTGATTACAAAGCAAAACACAACTCTTTGTCAATCTGTTTTCTACTGTGAAATCCATTTTAAATATGAAGAGTCTGAAAGTAGAAATGACAGTGAGGAAAGAACTAATATGCTATTAATGAAAACTGCAACAGCTATGTTAATTTCATAGAAAGCATAATCAAGAAAAGGGAAAATACCTGAGGTCTAGAAGCACTACATAAAGACTAAGCAGTCACTTCTTCAAGAAAACATGACAGTCGTAAATGTGTATGCCCTTAAAAATGCAGCGTCCATGTGTAAAGTTAGCAACAGTATATCTGAAGGAGGCTTCAGAAGGTCCACTTGTGTAGTTACAGGCATCAACAGCCCAGTCTGTAGGAAAGGACTAAACAACATTCCGAACCAAATTGGTTCAGCTGACATCTATAGAATATTCCATACAATAACAGCAGGGGAACCATTCTTCTCAATTTTGTAGACTGTTCATTCAGGAATTCTGGTCCATAAAATACGCATTAACAAATTTAAAAGAATATAAATCACTGAATGGATAATCTCAAAATACGATGGAATTAGAAATGAGCAAATATCTTAGTGACTTTTTTCCTTGTTGAGATAAAATACCCAACACCTGAAGTTAGAGGAGGACAGTTTTTTTAAAAAAATTTAATGTATTTAGTATAGGGTCTACAGGGTCTCACTACACAGATAGGACTTGTAGTGATTCTCCTGTTTTGTTTTTTAGCCTCCCAAACACTGGGATTACAGATGTGTGCCACTATGCCCAGTCTCAATCGCCATCTGAGCGAACCCTGGGGGTGGGGCTGGCACAGCATGCTGAGGATCAAACCCTGGCCTCTGCATCTGCCTAAGCAGGTGCTTTAATCTGCTGAGCTCTCTGGAGGGCCCTGGAAGGTTTATTTTGGCTCCTGGTTGGTAGAGGTTCCAGTTCACAGTCAGCTGGCCCCAAGGCAGGGTGGCAGGACAGAGGAGACTGCAGAGTGCAGAAGGCAGCAAAGCAGGGCAGAACAAGCACCAGGCACCCAGGGGCCATAGCCACCCTCCTTCCGTCCCTCCTAATTCTATCAAGGCTGCTCACCCATGGGACAGGTGGTGCTCACACACAGGGTGGGGCAGCCTTAATCTTAGCATGGCACCATGAATCAATCCCAACATCAATTCCTTAATCTCAGCAGCACAACTTCTAGAGCCAGCCACCTCTGCAAAGCCCTGCTATGACTGCATGAAGCTTTGCAGGGGCACTGAGACATAAGCTGGAACATTCTGCCCATCCCCAGCCCCTGCCAACCTTCAGAACTCATGGGAGATCCTTTTATAGGGTCTCAGGTACTCTTCTCTCATTGCTGGGAGAAATACCCAAAACCCAAGATGAAGGATGGAAAGGTTTATTTAGCTCACAGTCACTGGAGGTTTCAGTCCCTACTTGGCTGGCTCCAAGGCAGAGTGGCACATGGCAGAGGGCAGCAGTTTGTGGTGGCAGCAAAGTGCAAAAGCAAAGGGAGAGCTAGCTGCAGCTCAAGCAGCTAACTTCTCTTCCTTCCTTACACTGAAGTGCAAATCATCTGCCCCAGGGGAGGTGCAGTGCCCACACCCACAGAAATCAATCACAAATTCCAGAAGCCACCCCATGACTGCATGAGGCTTGGGGGGGACACCTAGACATAAACCATATCAATCTGGCTAAGAGGAGATGACCACTACCTGCACTATGAGATCCTCAAAAGAAAAAACTACTTTAGAAAAAACCTGACCAAATCTAAATTAATATAGACTTGGTTAACAATAAACCAATGTTGGTTCATTACTTGTTAAAAATATAACATGTTGATGAAAGGCATAAGGAATAGGAGACATTGGGTATGCCTTTTTACTATAAAGCCTTTATTATTCTGTAAATTTAAAAGTCTTCATAAAAGTTATTTAAAAAGACAACATTAGAATCTACTGAGGATATTAGAGTAGTAAAGTGAACTACAATTTCTTCAGTCTTTGTTTTGCTTCACTTAAACACGTGCATTAACATATTTGACATGGGTGAATGCACCAGCAACATGGATAAGAGTATGAAAAAACTGGGCTGTGGCTGTCAAGTTCCTGAGGTCAATTCACTGTTTAATGACAGGTGTCCCCCATCGGTTCACCCGTTATACAACCTTCTAGTGATTACCTACTGTAAGGGTTGATACACTGTGTCACCTTGAGAAGTTAAAAGCTTAACCAAAATGAAGCAAGCAGCAGTTCTACACCCTAGGCATAGAGGCCCTCCCTAGGGTATGAAGGGCCCTCCATAGAGTGACTCAGCACAAAAAGGATAGGAAAGGGAACTGGGGAAGGTTTATGAGCACCAGTTCCTCCGAGAGGCTCTGGTCCTCGCAGTCAGTGTGGAAGGAAGGGAGGCCTGCTGGAAGCCAAAGCAGTTCTCCTTTCTTGCTCTTTGCTATTTTCTGAGGCCATGAGCAGCTGCCCTCTGTGATGTGCCAGGCTGCCTTGGAGCCAGCAGAGTATGGAGGGAAACCTCCACTAACTGTGAGCTAAATAAACCTTCCTTAATTTTGTTGCAGCAATGAGAGAAAAGCAGCCAAGACACCCACCATCCCTAGAGGACTATGTCCACCCTGAGAAAGGAGGTATAGATGTTCTCAGTCAAGGATAGCAGTGAACACACATGATCACCCAGAAGGCCATGGGGACAAATGTCAAGCAGAGGGTCACAGGGTGCCAGGAAAGGACAGAGTGGGACCCTGGGCTCAGCATGTCTGGCCGAGTAGAGCTGAGGAGCTGGCACTGTAGCCACACCTTAGAACAAGTGACAAAGAAAGATACCAGTGCTCATCCAGCACTTCCTGTGTGGCCAGAGCTCTGTGTGAGGGATATGGAATCACCTCATGCTACTTTCTCCATCCAAGGGATGGGTAGCTGGCGGTCCACTTTAAGAAGAGTGAGAAGAAGCCTAACTGGGTGTACAGTTTGAGTGTTAGCTCTGGTCATGCCGACTCCTCCCCTACAGTCATTTCCTCCTGGAGCTTCCAGCCTGCTCCAGCTTCCGATGGCTTTGGGGCATGACCCAGGGCTGACCATTCCCCAACATGTGGTCCTTCAGCAGGCCTCTGCCGTTGCTGCTGCCACTCTACCTTCTCACTTCTTGGAAGACTCCTAAGTGACCCTCATGGCCCAGCTCAGCTAGGCAGAGGAATTCCGTACACACGTCTCTTCCAGCAGACCGTGGGCTCTCCTGATTGCATCTTCATTTCCTTTGCAGAGTTCACCTCCACCCACTGCAGCATCTTCCACTCAGATCAGGGAAGGGGTCCGGGTGTCTGCATCTCTACCTCCTGCGATGGTGCCTGGTACCCTGCAGCTACTCCAAGATGAGATGTGGAAGTGAGAAAAACTGATAGGTTTTGACACATAGCCAAGCAGAGAGAGACTGCAAGCAAAATCAGGGAAGAAGTATGGATAGTCATCAAAATCTAGGCATGGCGGTCCCACTCAATCTTGCTATTTTGCTTCTGGGAATTTTCTCAGAAGAATTAAAAACATGATACTACAGCAATGTATGTGCACCCATGCTTGTAGCAGCATAATTTGTAGTAGCTGAATCTTGGAAACAACCCAAATGCCCATTGACCAAGGAATGGATAATAAAGATATGGTCTTTTTGTACAATGGAGTACTAGTCAGCCATAAAGAAAGATAAACTGAAGACTTATATAGGTAAATGGATGCAACGTGAGACCATAATCATAAGTGGAATAAGTCAGACTCATATGTGTAACATAATATTGTTTCCTTAGTATGAGAAAATGGAAGAGTAAACAAGATCCAAAATGTACATGAGATATAGTGAAATGGGAAGAAACTTCAAAAGAAAAGAGAAACTGGGATGGGAGAGATGGGGGATGGGAAAAACAGGATAGTTAAGATAATGGGGCTGGTGAGATGGCTCCGTGGTCTAAAGTGCCTGCTTAGGAAAGCTTGGGCAACTGCAGGGGCCCCAGTTTGATCCCCAGCACCATATGCTACGCCAGCCTCACTCGCAGGGCAGGCTGAGCCAACCATAATAGTAGTAAAAAAAGACAGTTATGCTACTAATTTCTCTTAGGTAATTGAAAGATAGGTTTGTGATAATACTGCTTGGCCCATTAAATGCTGCTATCTTGTACTCTGCATAACTAATTTAAAAATAACAATACACAATCTATTAACCATTGTCATCCTCCATTATCTTGCTTCAATTATTTTCTTTAAAATAAAAAGCTTGTTGGAAAGCAGGGAAGAGAGAGTCCGAGCAGTTGGATGGTGATGGGTGGGAGGTGACAGTGTGCCTGGGGAAGGGGAAATGTACCCCTGAGGAGGCTGGTGGAATCCGGCACAGTGGAGTGGGGGGTGCTCTACCCGGGGGTTCCAGCCTCTCCTCTGCAGATAGCAGCGAGGCATGGAGAAGTGTCAGAGCCTCAGGTCCAGACTTAGCATTGAGCAGCACACGCTGTATTCTGCTTTCTTCCTTCTAAAGGAGCTCCAGGGCAAGAGGGGACAGGAAAACTGTTCATCAGGTACCGTTGCATTTCACAGACCACCCCAAGATGCAACTGCTCATTAACTCTCATAGTAACTCAGTGTGATGAATATTTGTTCTTGCCTGACACTTGAAAAGCTGTGACTCAGACAGGGCAAGTAGGTGACAGGATCAGACCACAACTGATACAGGAGTTGCCCCTGAGCACGTTCAGATTCAAGGCGTATGGGGTATCACCACAGTGGGCTCCCTCCTTAAGATCCCCTGACACTGGATGTGGAGGCACAGACCTAAAATCTCAGACCTCTGGGAAGCTGAGGCAGGAGGATTACACATTTCAGCCCAGCCTGGACAGCGTAGTGACTTACCCAGATACTGTCTCACAATACAGACTGAGAAGCGCTAGGGATGCAGCTCAGCACAGTTAACCTAGATTCAATCCCCACTTTCACCAAACAAAGAGAAGACCTGGTCCAAACCTTCCTGATAGCCTCTCCTCCCGCTCTTGTCAGCCCCACCCCCTCCTCGGAGCTTATTCTCTGCCTCTGGCATCCTGGGAGCTGGGAGGTGGCTGGCAAGGGTGGACCTAGGCCCTCACAGTGTAGACCACACATGGCTTCCTTCTCTCCCTCTGCAAAAGGCTGCGGGAGGCCTTGCGCTGGCCCCCTGGAGCCCCCACTCTTTTGCATCTGCCCATACAGGCTGATCCTTGGAGAGACACTGTCCTGAGGAGCGCGAGACCCTGAGGTGCTGGGCCTTGGAGGTACATGCACTTTAGTTATCTTCTTTCTAAAACACTTTGCTCCCAAGCCTACTGAAGCAACCAAGGGTCGGGGGGTTACAGACTGAAAAGAGGAAGAAGAAAACGACGGTCCTGCATGTGTTGATGATTTTATAATTCTGGCATTCCAGTTCCAGCTTCTCCAAGACTTGTGAGTGATGGATGCTTTATGTGTGTTTGTGAGCAAAAATATAAAGCACCTTGAAAGCTGTCCCAGCCTCCTGCAATGTGGTCGCAAAAATTACGCCAACATTCAGCACCTTATTCAGATGCCTGTCCTGCCAGCCCTTAGCCCAGAGCTGGGTGAATCGCGGGAGAAAAGAGGTGCTTAGCAAAATGTTTTTCTTTCTGATTGCAGGGCTGAACCTGATTCAATTAAAGGATAAAAGTAAATTGATCAAACATGTGGACCCTCGGAGCTTATTTTTTTTATCACCATAGAGCACATTTCGAAATGCAGTTGTCTGACTAGATTTCTCCCTTGAGACCCCTCCGCCAAGAAGGTAGAAGGGCTGATCAGGAAGGCCACTGGCTGGCCAGTCATGGGGTGAGGGCCTGGCCACATTCTGTTTCCAGCAGCCCCAAAGTTTCGGCGAGCTACAGCGGTGGGAAGAGCCCAGGAAAGCCCGTCTGAGGCCGCTCAAAACACGCTGCCAGCAGGCCCAGCCTGGGATCCCCTTCTGTTAACATTCTTTCTTCCTTCAGACGTGGGGTCCCTGCGCAGCCCCTCTGTGCCCCACCCCACGCCCACCTCTGTCTCCTTCCCAGTCCCATTATTTCAGCTTTCAACGTTTCAGAGAAATGAGAAGAAGCAGAGAGAAT
The DNA here is from genome assembly GCA_004027025.1 of Myocastor coypus. Lineage (NCBI taxonomy): Eukaryota > Metazoa > Chordata > Mammalia > Rodentia > Myocastoridae > Myocastor > Myocastor coypus. Next base: position 12,421 of record PVJA010011086.1, on the reverse strand, counting down.
GTGAGGGCGTGAAGGAGCCCTCGCGAGCTGTTCAGCGGGGTTTGAATCACCAGCTGACCAGCGCTTTCCTCACTGAAAGACTGATCTCCATTATTGTTTGAAAATGTCACTAACCATAGCAGTGGTAGCAAACACTGAAATTGATTACCCGTCTCCTAGGTGACGGGGGGTACCAGGCCTTCCCTCCATGAGACTTGTCACCCATCCCAGGCTCATTCGGGGGACACTGAGGCACACACAGCAAGTGTAACTGACTAGGACCAGTGCTAGAGCTGGAATGGATTTTGGGCCCTTCTAGATGAGCGCTAGGGGTGGAGTCCCCTTCCTGAATAGAATATTGTGGGGCTCTAAGGTGAACACCAGGGAGTGCTAGTCGCGCCCCCATCCCATCCTGCATTCTAGTAAGTTCCAGCCCGAATGGCACCTCCCATTCTCTGCTGCCCAGCAGTCCTAGGAAGGAGCCCATCTCACGTCTACATGGGGTAAGACAGCTGGAAGCAGGTGGTCGGCCCTGGGCAGGGACACCCCCAGGGTCCAAGCAGAGCTCACAGAGGCAGCAAGACCACAAATTTGGTCCTCTCTCACACAAGCCACACCTGCAGAAGCCGGGCTGCCAGTCTGGAGGAATTGCTAGAGGACAGCAGCCTCCCAGGGTCCTGGCCAGCTGTGTGGCCCCACAGGGCAGGAGAACAGCTGAGCCTGAGGCCAAATATCAGTCCCTGGAGAGGGACAGGGACCTTAGGAAACTAAACTTCATTCCTCTCCCAGATCCCAGATTGCTCAGGCTGAGCTTCTCCCACAGGGACACACACACACACACACACACACACACACACACACCTTCATTCCTCCTCACCAGTCTCTCTGGGGTTAAGAGGTGACAACATACATTGACAGAGAATGTGGGTTTGGAAGCAGACCGCTTCCATTTGATTCTGGCTGTCACTTCTTAGCTGTGTGACCTGGGCCTGCTCACTCAAGCCCCAGTTCGCCACATGATACCAGGTTGCCCAGAGTCATGCTGGGCGTGGCCTGCGGTGCCCATAGGAGCAAGCTGTAGACAGGGTGGTCATTATGACACAAGTACGGGTCTGGTGGGGGCACTCCGAGTGGAGAGGTAGGAGGCGCTTGGTGGGATCCCCACTTTCACCTACGGGATTGGGGATTTTGTCACACTCTCTTGTACCTCAGGTGCCTGGCAGGGCAGCGAGCTCACAGAGGGTGTCTCCAAAGAATTTGCTGACTTCCACTTATGAATGGAACTAGGCAGTAAAGTGGTCTGGAACTCGCAGTGTGCTCTGGGAAGTTAAGAGACTCAGGGGAGCTAGGAAAATACTACTGAACCTCCTGCAAAGATTGTAGTACAGTGGGTGAACGTCGCCAGAGGAAATTCCGAATCGGCACGTGACGAGTCACGGGGGCTGGAGTGGGGTTCTTTTGAGAGCTTCCTTCTGCAAACAGCATGCAAGTTAAAAAAAAAAGGGGGGGGGATTGGTGGACCTGGGAGAGAAATACCAGGTGAAAGATGGAAGAGGCCAAACTGCTCAGAAAGATGAAAGATTTCCTGCACAGCACACTCTGCACACGCACCAGCCAGGGCCACAGTGGGGCTGCTCTCTTCATCAAGTGACTCGGTCCATTTGCAAAGCCTCCACAGACCCAGCACGGAAACTCACCAGCTCCCCAGCGCAAGGATGGGGGGGGGGGGACTGGCCAGAAGTATTATTAGACTGGAGTTTCTTCAGACCTTGAGTTTCACCAGCTGGAATTCTTTTTAAAGAACCATCCTATTCAGACTTTTGAAATGAGGGACTGGCCCCTGAGTTGGGTTTGATTATAGACAGGACACAATGTCCTTGGCGGGCCTTTCTGTCTGCCATCCACCACAGGGTGCCCCATCTGCAGGCTGGGGTTGCTCTGGGGCTGTGGCCGGAGGTGCTGGCACAGCCAGATGCTCCACAGTCTTGACCTTCTTTTGAGGTGATGCTGCTAATGTCTCTGTAACTCTTCAGGGCTACAAAATGGGAGAGTGAGAAATGCAGGCAGGAGAGGGAGAAATAGGGCAGGCGGCAGCTGGGCTGAGAGGACAGGGTGGCAGCTGGACTGGGGAGCCTCGCTGCGTCTTCTCTGCACATGAAGTCTGATACCCGCTAACCTGCTTGTTAGACAAAGATTCAAGTCCCATACACACAGCCAGCCTTGGCTCCACTTTGATTCTCTTCTATTTTAATTGTTCCTTCTATTTGGACAAACAAATAGAAGCCAAAGAAATCTCAAGCAGAAATGGCAACAGTGAAGGATGAATTGCTATTAGTACAATGAGTAATTACAATAATCCGACTGGGAGCACATTAGTGTGGCTTCATATCACAGAGTGAGTGGCCAGCACCCGAGGCAACGGAATCAGAAACGCATTCAGGGCAGCATGTCTCCTTCAGGCCTCTTCCCATGAAAACATTTTTGGATGCGGGCATGAATTAATTGCAGTGATGATTGGAAAATATTTCTTTAATTTTAGGAATGACAAGCTGATGGTCTACAAAACTGTTTGTACTATCCACTCCTCAGCAACGCAGAAAAGACGTGGCTGATCGATGCCTGGGGTGAGGTCACTGGGGACCATGCCTTTGAACCACTCAGTGTGCTGATCCAGTGCTTGGCAAGGCCACATGCTCAGTAGCCTTTCCCAGGCAACATTTTTCAGATGTCCAAACTGAGTTTGACACAGCCTCACACATACACTGCCTGCAAAGGATCTTTTTTTAAAAGTGAAGTATTTGGTATTCACCATTGCTAGCAAGTACTTAAGCCCTTAAGATCGTCTGTGGACAAACTATGTGTTAAGTGAAGGAATGATAATATCAAGACCATGGGAGATGTAGCCCTGGCCCCACAGGAAATCACCGCTTAGACCTTGACCAAACTTTGTAAAGCAACAGGAGAAAAGAATCAAGAATTAAGGAGGGAGTTACAGAACAACAGAAGGTCAGTGTTCTGTCTCTGCGTCACAATGCCTGAGACAACTGACTTATGGAGAGAAAAGGTTGCTCAGGCTCACAGCTCTTGAAGTCCCTGACCATGGTTGACTGGCCTTGAGTTCTGGGCCTGTGGTAAGATCAGGCATCAAGGTGGGAACAGAGCTACTCATCACCAGGAAGCAACAAAGGAAACAAACAAATCAAGATCACCCAGTCCCCTTGAAACACACCCCAAAGACTTAAAGAAGTTCTATAGCCTCTACCTCTTAAAGGGCCCTTGACCACAGAGTTGCACCAACCTGGAGATTAAACCAATAAAGCATGAACATTTGAAGACATTGAACATCTGAACCATAGCAGATAGAAAGTGAGATTAATATTCATTAAGCACCGACTACGTACACCTTAGGCTAACAGCTTCCCCTATGATACTTGAGGTGGGCCCTCTATTGACACATAATATCATTTTCTCCATGGAAATCCAAAGAAAACAGGGTTTAGAGCAGTTCAGTTACTTTCCAAGCATGGTAGGGACAGCAGGAGATGGGATCAAGGCAGAGACCAAGACCTTCCAGACCCCAGTTGTGCTGGACCTAGTCCCCTACGTGCCCTGCACACTTGGTCTCATGTGAGGGATGGATGTATAGTGAAGGCGTGCAGGACCCAGCAGGCCTGAGAAGAGCCTGGGCAGCCTGGCCCTGGGGACCAGCCCAGCTTTACATACATGTCTCTAACACATGGAGGCTGGTTCTGAAGTTCTTGGACTCTTTCTGTTCCCTTCCCCCAAACTCCCCCATCGGATCCATCCACTGCTTCAGTTTCCAGCCTGTTTCAAGCCCTCACAGACTCTAGCTCTGTAGTTTACCTCCCTTTGCTGGCCCAAGGTGTCCCCTGGCATGTGACATCCAGCCTCATCTCTCCAGCCACCCCCTTTGGCTGCCTCCTGAGCCACAATCTGACCCCTTTCCTAGAGTGCTTCCCATGAGTCCGAGGCACTGTGTCTGAGATGTAGTGAGCATTCAGCGAGTGTCAGAGGAAGCCACATGAGTGGATGAAGATGTCTTGCTGGCGCTATTCAGATCTGGGTTTAAGTGTAGGTGCCATCATTGCCTAGCCTTCCCCCTTTGACTTTGAGCCAATCTTTCAGCCCTGTCTTCCTTTTCTGGGAAATAGGCCAGTGTTTCTACTTCTAGAATAGATACAGAATTAAACAAACAAAGATTAAGCATACCTATCAATGTTGGTCATAAAGCCATGGATTCAATAAATAGTATGATAAGGTTAAGTGGCTGTTAGTTGCACAGTTGCTATTCTATAAGCAATGGTCTGCTGAGTGACAGGTCCAGGGTCCTCTAATCGGGGAGAGGACCTTGGGAGTTGCGATGCTCCTGGGTTCACCATCAGCACCACACGTTCTCCAGCCTGGGAACATCAGGTGGACTCAGAAAGTTGGAAACAAGAAGGCCAGACACAGCAGGAAGAAAAGATGTGACACGCTTACAGAGCAATGCACAAAATAGCTGTAGAAAGGCTTTGTGGAAGAAGAGCTTCAGAAAGTAAATAGGGAATCATTCATCATTCATTCATTCATGCATTCATGCAACATATACACCCAGTTGATGAGAATCCAAAGAGAGATAAGATGGCACTCACAGCCTCCAACCTACTGGGGAGAGACATTCCTAGTAAGATCCGTTTCTGAACACAAAATAGCTAATGTACTGTGGTTGAAGAATAGAGAAAAGGTGGGCTTGGTAATTTGGGGGAGGGTAACTTCTAATCAGGGCCTTTTGGGATAAGAAGAAATTGGTGGTGCTCTGATGAGTTTCCTGGGCAAGGGAAGTGGCATACCAGAGCTCCCCAGAGCAAGCAAGGAGGAGATGGGTGGGGTGCTGATGTCCCCCTAATAGCAAGCTAAAGTATGCAATTCAAAATGAAAGTTGGATAGACCCATTTCCAGATATATACCATGATGTTTTTTTCTCAGATGGTCTTATCCACAAAACCATTGCAAACTCCTGGCCGATCGCAGGACAAACTCCTAGCAAAGGGGACTCAATCAGCAGCATCTCCTGTGGACTGGTCCTCCAGTCTACAGAGCCCTGTACAGTGTCTATGGCTTCTCTGGTACTTGAGACTCATGGGTCCTGAAAACTCTCCCCTCCCCTTTGCTCTCTGCTTCAGTGAACATCAACTGATCCTTAGTTTGGGTCCCTGGAAGAGATAGCATGTGGCTGGAAAATTCAGGTCAGGTTCACCTGATGTTCTCCTTCCTGTGCACTTTCAAAGTCATTCCTGCCCCTTTTCTCCAAACAGACAGTGGGGCTACTGTCAGGTTCCTGGGGAGGTGGTTGGTCGCAGACTTTGGGGTGACAGTCTTATAGGACTCTGAACTCAGGTCATGTATCAGTGAGGTCACTTGGGCAGGGCAGAGTCCTGGTTCCTCAGGCCACCTCCTTCTCTTGACATAGGCCAAGAAAGCCTCTCAGCTCTGTTGGGTATCTCTGAGGCTGTCTAGGCAGGGTGCCTTGTAAGACGACCTTGTGTTACATGCAGGGTTAGAGAGAAATGGCTGAGAAAGATAAGCAGTCAGGACAGAGAACAAAGCCAGCCCTAAATGCGACCTGTTCACTAAGGCCAAGGTCAGTGGTGTGCAGATAAGCAGAGCAAAGGGAGAGGGGCAACGGTGCTGGGAGTGGTGTCTGCAGACCCACACTCACAAGAGTGGCCAACTTGGGGTTGGCTTCCAGGACATCCTAAATAGGGCGTTAGGACAGGCATTGACAGGAACAAATCCAGGGACAAAGCAGGGCATAAATTTTTTGAAAAACAATTTAATTGTCAGGGACCATAAATGACACAGAGCTAACACTGTTGGTGGAGCTGGCCAGCATGTGTCCCTGGGTTTGACCACTGATGGCATTCAGGAACACCCCTACCCGAAGTGCACCCAGACAGTCCACATAAAAGCAACACTCTGGCTAGGGATTTGGCCCAGTGGCATAAATATCTGGCAAGTGCAAAATATCTGGCAAGTGGCAAAATGCCTGGCAAGTGCAAGGTCCTGAGTTTAATTCTATGTCCAAAAACAAAAGTGCAACACTGTAGTTTCATGGCATAATGTCATTTTTCAAAGCATACTTTTATTTTTTTAAGGAAATGTAGACTGAATAAAAGCATGAAAAGAGACGATAAAGCAGTTGTTACTTGAGTTGTGCAAATCTAGCAGACTTTTGCATTAATAAACTCACGCATGTAGGTTTTCTTCCCAGGCTTTACATCATTTACATGACATCATATAAACAATTTGGTGGCCTCAATTATTTACTTAATACTTAATGTCTGTATCATTTTGCTAAATTACTGAAATGCCTCGGGCTTTCTATTTTAGTAGCTCTCCTCATTTGTGAATGTCGTATCCTACTGAAAATTCTCTTACTGAGGAACAATCTTACAAATTGTGTTTTCTGTCCTTTTGAAGAACTGCATGCTTTCAAGTGGAACCAAGTGAGTGGAATTGCTGTATGCCCGCTGTGAGGCTGACGAGCCGAATCGCCACTCGGAGGGGTGCACGTTTGGTCTTTTCACAATCTCATCAGTGTTCTACTCGGCCACTTCCTACCTCCAACATCACTGTTTGATGATCAGCTGGGCTGTTTTTCTGCACGGGATGGTAGAGTCTGCCTCTTTTGCTCAGTTTGCACCAGTACGTTGGCTGTCTAGACTTCGAATCACACCTACGTGTGGGTTCTTCCTACCCATGCGTATGAACTCTTACGTCCCAACGTGTGAACGCTTTGCTTGTGCATGATGCACGTGTTTTCTCCCACTTTCTTTGTGCTTTGTTTTGTGACATTCTCTCTAAACATGCAGACATATAACATTTTATTTGCTCAAATCTAGTGATGTTAAGCAAATCTATTGATATTTTCCTTTGAGATTTGCTGTTGCCATTTTTAAGCTTAAGAGTTATGAACCCCCTCAGTTTTTTCAGACAATATCAACATCAAAATATTCATGGATATTAATTTCTCAGGAAAGAAATAATGGCTGATTTTTCCTCTTTTTACAGATTTGTATGTATTCTGTAATTTTCTACAATAAAAAGGTTGATACATTTCTTAATAGTATTTTATTTAGTATAACAAATTTATTTTAAAATTTTAGTTTAGTGTATTAGTACATGTGTGTAATGCTTCATTATTTTTCTTCTTAACATTAAATTTATTTCCGGCTATACTAACAAGGATTTCTAAGCCCTTGTGTTTTATAAATGAGGAGCCCCTTTTCTATTAGGAGCATTACAAATTGATAGAGGCTCCTACCTAAATGTTTCCCAGAGGGACACACACCCAACTCCAGCCACACAATTAAATCAGGGTGGCACAGCTGGGTTTGGCCATCAGACATGTAAGGTGGAGGAGGAGGAACTGGGATTCTGAAAAGGCTTGTTTATAGAAAATCTGCCCCTAGGGACACCTCAGTGCAGAAGCAAATGGCCCCAGGGACAGGCTGTCTTCTGGGCCTTCCCGCTAGGCTGGGGCAGACTTGGAGAGCCACAGGCTCTGGTTACAAGAGAGCTGGACCCTGCAGGTGCACTGATAAAAGCCATTCCAGGAGAGGCATATTTACAGGAACCCCTGACACATGAGACGCAGGTGTCCTGGAGGACAAAAGGCAGCAGGCAGGATGCTGTCCCCTGGCTCTGGCAGGCTGGCTCTGCCTCCAGGGCCAGATCAACTGAGACTGCCTCTGTGCCTTGGGCCTCAGCCAAGATAGAAGACTTTGACCGAGAGGCACACAGGCTGCAGCTTCCGTATCCCTGCGCACTCGCCAACGTGCCGCGTCTCTCCAAGGCTTTCCCAGCCTCCGCTTCATGGCAGCCTCACTGTAATCATGCAGATTCACAGCCTGTGTCTTCCCTTTTATGCTGAAGGAAAAGGAAACTTAGAGAGGCAACCGTGGAACTGACACAGATGAGTAGAACGCATGGTTTGGGTCACAGGAGTTTAAATTCATCAATCCGTTCCTTTTATGGGGGAAAAAGAACAGGGAATTTGTGCTCCAAGAATCACAGCCTGGAGAATGTGACTTCCTGAGGCACGGCCAGCATTGGACTTTGGGCTGTGAAATGGGTGATGACAGAGTGCAAGGGGCCCTGGAAGAGCCTCTTGCTGGGGCTGCAGCTGGGGCCTGAGTGCACCCAGCCAGTAGGGAACTGCTCGGCTGGCTGACTCCATAGCCCAGTCCTCAGCTTTCCACAGCCTGGGCTCAGCTCTGAGGTTGAAGCCTGATCATATCTATCTTGCTGATCCTTTCACAAGGCTACAGGGCCACTTGGAGAGCCCACCTGCTCAAATCCCTACTGCTTTTAGAAAGAGGAGCTTTGCAGGAAAGGGGTTTGTGAAGTGGCTCACTTAGGAAAGTTCCATTTATATGGAAAGGGTGTTGGGTGCCCAAGAGGATTTTGTCAACTGGGGGAAAGATTAAGTCAGTTGTTTTGCTTGAAAAGGAAAAGGATGGAGTCAGCTTACCAATCATCTTAGTAGGCACAAGAGGCCATACTCGGGAAGATGGTGAGCATCTGTCCAGCCTCTGACTCAGAAGAACAGGGCTTTTGCTGGGGAAAGAAGATCTAAGAGAGCAGATACCTTGAGGCTTTTCTTTGCTTTTAGCACTGTAATTTTCTGCCCTGAGATAAAGCTGGTTGAGTAGGAGAAAAGTAATTCAGAGACCCAGATATACAGACCCTGACTTGGCTGCTTATTTGCTAAGTGTTAGAGACTTCATCTCCAGAGGCCTCAAGTTCCTCATCCTTACTAGTGGGTTTCTGATGCTCTCTTATTGCAGAGTCCTGAAGAGGGACCACAATAGCGTGGTGGATGCATGATGCACACCTCCCAGCACCGAGCAAATGGAAGAAGGCATTTTCTCTGGAGTGAATGCAGATTAGTTTTCAAGTCCTGAGTGTGCTCAGTTTTCTTCCTGCTTTGGACCAGTCACCAGATTGCTTTGGATCCAGCCTTGGAGTCCTGTGCCAGTTGTTTTCGTGGAGCTCCCAGGCGGCTTCCTGCATGCTCTGCCTTGAACACATCCAGCTTTGGTCTTGCTACCAGTTGTTCATGGATTGATGCATCTTAGCGACAATGGAGCTCTCGGAGAGCAGGTGCTGAGCCAAAGCACTGCCCATACTCGTTTCCTTTTTTCATGGCTTCCACTTTTTCATGAATGCTTCTGGTACAGAGGAAGCTCACTACCTTATTTGTAAAGCCATTCACTTTTTGAAATATTCCCATAGCTAACAATATGTTTTTCCTTATGTGAAAGTCCAAATCTATCTCCCTGCAATGTAGCTCAGAAGCTGAGACTCGCAGAGGTGGATACCCTAAGTATAGGCAAAGGTACAGGCAGGAAACCCGAGGTAGGCTGCAGAAGAGCTGCTCTCCATAGCAGACATCTGCTCCCAGGCCACAGATTACTGGCCTTCAGGGTGGGGCCCCAGAACCCAAAGCTGATATGTGGACCTGGACAACACTTCCAGGGTCCCAATTTCATCGAGAACTCCTGATGTGGTGCTAGGTGGCCCTCATCATAAACAGAGGGAAGCAAGAGCCATGCAGGAACAGATGACCCATCATGATCAGCAATGACTTAAGACCCTGATGGCCTCTAGGAAAAATGAATTGTTAAGTGTGGGAAAAATTGGAAGCTGTAGTATGGGCTTCATAATTCATGAGCGAATTCTATGAAGGAATATTGCTGGTAAGAGAATCAGGAAAAGTGTCTTGGGAAACGCCCATAAGAACAGGACAGCAATGCCTGGCATTTTTTTATGAGAATGATTTTTCAAATCTAATATGTTTGTTCTATACAATCATTCATCCTTAAATATCATTATTCATTCTATAAATACTCTGAGGAGTGTGCTTGCAGGTACTGAAGGAAAGACTTCAGACACAAAGTGAGTAAGACATGATCCCTTGCTCCCAAATGCTTAGACAGCAGGGAGTGCCAAGCAGCCCCCACTGCATGCTCTGCCTTGAACAGCTGCTTACTTGCTACTTGAGCAGCAAACTGCTCTGCTTACTGGAACCCTAGGAGCAGAAAGTATGGGCTGGAGGCTAGGCAATACACCCAAAAGGAGGGCACATGGAGGGCTGGGCCTTGACGGCTGCTCAGGGGAGGAGAGCTGGGAATGGGCACCTCACCACAGGTGCCAAAAACTGCACACTAGGGCTTGGGTCTTTGTGCTAAAGGCAACAGATGTCACCAAACACCTTTGACAAAAGGACTTTCACTGCTATTTACAAATTGAAAGAAATACAACTGGATTAGAAAGCATCTAGGAATAAGACTGGAAGAGAGAGTTGTAGCAGGTTCTTGCAATAATCTGGACCTAGAGATCAGATTTGAGTTAGGACCATAGCTACTCGTGGAATGGAAGGATACTTATACCACGCACTGTGGATTAAAGTGGTGTACTGGGCATAGGTTAAACTTTAGCAGTTCTCATTTGTGAATGAGAAAATAATAATGCAGAGATTGGAGGAGTCCTGGAGGAGTTCTCTCAGTTGTCCAACATTGCCTGCCCAGCCAAGGTGAAATCTTGTGCTCCTGGATCGAGATCTCTCCCATTCTTGGCTCCCTGGCAAGCTCAGCACTAGTTGGCTGCCTCTGCTGGGCCCCCACATCTACCTGGCGCCAGGTGGGTGTCAGCTTGGGCAGGAAGCCCTCAGCCTCTGTAGTTAGCTCTGGGGGTCATGGCTGTGCAGGATGTGCTGGGCAGCAAAACCTACGCTCAGCAGAAATGGGCAATCACAAGGCTGGCAGGGTCCATTCCAAGGCCTGAGTCACCACATGCCTCGTTTGCAAGAGAAGCTGGGCTCCTGCCGACTGCGGTGCTGGCCTGTGATGCTTGGGGCAACAAACTCTCGCTAGTGAAGTGTGGATGAGCAATGGTGGCTGGGGGACATTGTTGAGGGAGGAGCCAGGAAGGGACACAGCTCTTCCTCTGTCTCAGAGGCTGCCGCTCAGCACTGTCTAGGGTAGGCTGACTCTCCCATGGCAGCTCCACCATCGAAAGCATGATTTTAGGGTTCCTGTCTGTGCCACGAGGGTGGAGGTGGTGCTTTGCTTCTCATGACTGCTTTTCTGGGAGCTGGCATTGGATGTGACTCATACTATATGTGCAATAAGCCCTCACTGAAATGATCCTTTTCTTAATGCCTGTCCAGTGCCCGTTCTTCTTCCTGTATCAACTTGCTGGGTCCTCCCATGCTACCATCAGCAAGGGTCCCACTGCTCTCTTTTACGGATAATGAGATCAGTTCAGTTCAGAACTGGAGGATGTGTTCACAGAGGACACGTGGTTAGTGAGCAGAAGAGCTGGGACTCAGGGCCATAGCTGGGTCCATATCCTGGGTCTTAGGAAACGCTCCTCTCCCACCGTGAGGTCGGAATGTTCTCTCCATGTAATGATGCCTCTTCATCCAAAGCTGCTTTGGGCCTACCCCCAGCCCAGAGGCCAGGTGACACACCTGGCCAGCGGGATGAGGGCTCAAGTTAAATCTGGCCCGGGGATTTTTTCAACTGGACCTGGAAGTTCCTTCAGGATAAAGCAGCAGCTAATTCGGAACGCGCCAGGCTCCCTGAGGCTTGGATTTGATCTATCTCTCCAGTGCTGCTGGATGTCTGCTCAGCAGAAAGGCATGAAAAATCTCATCCAATACAAGTTTCCAAATCTGCACGCTTGTTTTCTGGTTCTCAGCTTTAACTGGCACGGCTGCCTCTGACAGTGGCGGAGGCAGGCCTCAGGCCTTGGAGAGCCCCTGCACCGCAGCTGCTGAAAACTTCCACGTTTGGATGTAATGGAGATCCTGGTAAAGTACTTAAGCTAATAAAGGTCAACCACCTCCCCCGGACTCCCTGCCAGCTCCTTCCTGGCTGGGCCTGCACAGCCCACAGGGGAAGCCTGGGTCTGTGGCTGGGACAGTGGCTAGCATGTGACTCTTCTAGGAGCCCTGCCCTGAGGATCCAGGGCCCCCTGGGTTCTCACCTCTGCCTTCCTTCCCTGCCTGCTACATGAATTTCTTCATCAAAATGCTATGGTCTATGTCTGACCTGCATTGGGGGAAGCTGGCTTGCTGGCAGGGGTGGGGGGAGCAGCTGCCGTGGGCCGGTGTCTCTTCTTCTTCTTCTTCTTCTCCTTCTTCTTCTTCTTCTTCTTCTTCTTCTTCTTCTTCTTCTTCTTCTTCTTCTTCTTCTTCTTCTTCTTCTTCTTCTTCTTCTTCTTCTTCTTCTTCTTCTTCTTCTCCTTCTCCTTCTCCTCCTCCTTCTTCTCCTCCTCCTCCTCTTCCTCTTCCTCTTCCTCTTCCTCTTCCTCTTCCTCCTTCTCCTCCTTTTTGACACATTGAGGTCCTGCACAGTGCTTTAGATTAGCGGTG